>JAOALB010000228.1:0-60702 GCA_025331125.1 Mycogone perniciosa
TATGCGAAGGAGAATTGGGACTACAGAGTATCTTCCTGGAATACTTCATACTCGTTTCAGTGTCCGGCTTGCTATCTCAAAGAGAGAATGGAGATGCTAGAACGGGCTGGCGTGATCAAACCCCCCTTACCATGAACTCTCATAATGGTCGTGTTGATCTGTGGCTGGTGGAGGGTTGTGGAGGATTAGATGGTGTGTTGGCTGAATAAAAACTGGTCACAGACTCACAGGGGCTACATGAAGCTTTGGTCTTAAGTGTAGTTTTAGATGTTGAAACAACTGATGGGAAGAACTGGACTGGACGTTCTGGAATCTAGGATCAGTCAGACAGCCATCATGGCGACAGCATGACCAAATGTGACGATCCGGGCTGATTCCTAACAACCAAACCAAGGCTCGCAGGGTTTATGTTAGCAGAGAGGTTAGGGAGAATACTAAGCAGTTGTATTGTCACGATTCTGTAGAACTGGTGGGTTTAATGTTGAATACTGTGTTAACGACTGTCTCAGTAACCATACTAAATGATCGTGACTTATCCAGTCTTATGTAGAAAGGAGATATCTGGGTGATCATTGATCCCCCTAGTGAGCGTTGCTGTGATCACTGCCATTATGCGGTGATCAAGTTGGTGATCACGACCTTGGTGTAGTGAACGTTCGAGCGATCACTCTTAGCGCAGTGATCACTTCCTTATGATTGGCTAAGAGATCCGGTATTCTATCGTGATCCCGTGATCCGGTGACCGGTCCTTGACATGTGACACCTAGGTCCTTTGTATCCCGTCAGATCGCTGAGCAACGAGTTGAGTTTACCCACAAATCCCTTGAGATGAGACCTACGAAATAGGACCATCGCGATATTCGCTATTCAGATGAGTGGTATGCTAGCTGCGGCGAGCCAAAACGGGCATGGATCTTGCGAAAGCCCGGGGAACGATATTGCCCGGACTGCATTCAAGAGCAGCCGCAGCCACTTTCCGGAGACGAACGGTTCAACGCTCATTTTTGGGCTGCAGTTGGACACGACTTTAAAAGCCCATTAAAGGAGTATCGAATCTCATCAAATAATAATGGTAAGATGACTGCACGAGGTTATTGCAGTCAGATCCTTGGAAAAGAGGTTTGCAACTGGATTAAACAAGGTCATAACTTCATTCTAGAAGAAAACCGCGATTCTAGCCACACTAGCAAGGTCGTGACAGAATTCAAGCAGAAGGAAGGCATACGGTTTTACTATAATGCCCCAGGCAGTCCAGATCTCTCGTCGATTGAAAATGCATGGCGCTATCCAGCTGCTGCGATAAAGAACCTTCCTTGGCAGGCTCGGAAAGACCCTGTGGATCAGGCTCAAGAAGCTTGGGATTTGATGCCTCAAGAGCCTATTAATAACTGGATTGACTCAATGCCAGACCGGTTTAAAGCTGTATTAGAATTAGAAGGCAAGATGACGGGATATTAGGTCTGTAAGATAGCTGAATTCTAGCTTGTTATGTTGTGTTATGTGTGTGGGGCAAAATTGCGGTACGCGTTTGCCTTGAGGAACGAAGTGACGAAAGGACTTTTAGGGCGGGGTTCCTAAGGAAAGTGAGGTCATCGCCAACCCCTAATCCGTAAGGTGGTCCGTGCTTTACTCGATGCGCCGCTTCTGCTGGCCTTTTTTTTTGCCCCGCTTCAAACTGCCCCTCTGCCAAGGCCGGCCAGAACATCTCATTCATCATCAAGGTCAGCCTTCATCATCAAGGTCAGCCTTCATCATCAAGTTCATCCTTTATCATCAAGTTTATTGTTCCAACCCTTGCCTTCTACCCCTCCTACCTGCTATAGCCCTCCCAATAGGCCTACCGCCATTCTGATAGTCTCGTCACTAAGTCGCTCTAATCGTGTCTCCGCTGCCTCCATACCTGCCGACACCCTGTTGCCCACGAAATCGTTCTCTCGCACTTCTGACAGCAGCATGATGCCATCTAGAGTCCTGCAACGTGATAGCTGCACGTACAAGCTGTAGGGGTCACATTGGCTCGGGACTGCTCTTCCATCTACGGTCACCGACCTCGTCGCACGCAACTCTAAAGCCACTCGATCCAGCGTCCTCCCTTGCACTTTATAATCTGTGCACGCAAAGGCTGGCACGCATGGCAAGCCCTTCCGGGTAACCTTGTGTTGTTGCCACGGCCTCTTTCTCTGGCGCTCAATCTTGATATTGATTGGCGTTAGCAGCACCGTCCCTGCTGGTATGCTCACGAAGTGGAAGCTCTTTGTCGTTTCACCCTCCAAGATAATCCCAGCCGGCGGCCCAAAGTGCAACATCGTGTCGGCCGACACCTGATGGCCTGGGTAAGCCTTATCAAGAATCACCTCCACTGCCGTGTAGCCCGCCCCATTTACCACCTTTAAACCCTGGTGAGTGTTTTGGTTCACGACGACGGGCATGCCGGGCACAAACATGAAAACGCCAGGTACTGGTATTGTGCTGTCGTCTCCTTGGCCCAGCATCATGATGGCTTCCTCCTCCGACGGTTGGCCATCCTTCCACTTGTGCTGCGATATAAATACTCGTAATGGCTTGCCGTGCTGCTTCTGGAACGACAAGGTGGCCTCTGTGTTTAGGTTCCATCTATTCCTGTTCAATGGCGTGACTACCGTGAGCCCTGATTCCCACGGGATGCGCCGGCCCTCATGATAGCACCTAGAGTTTAGGAGCTGTAGATCCCCACGATCCTGTACGCCTTGGCGGATCCTACCCAGCAGCCTTTGCAGATTTAGATCTCCTGCCGCCCTTACTTGCTCAGTCAACATGACGACTGTCGTGAACTTCATCCACAAGGCGTGAGCTCTGTCATGCTGGTATCGTTGTTCTGTCCGGAACGAGCGATCCAAGTCCCACGGAAACGCCGTGCTCGGCAGAAGCGTCGATCTATCCTGCACCGGCCGGAATTGATGGAAGTCTCCGCAGAATAGGACAATAGGGATACCTCCGAAATCTTTTTCCGATCCACGAAGCTTACATAGCTGTTCGTTGACGGCATATAGGGTCCGCGTTCCGAGCATACTAACCTCGTCAATGATCAGTAGAGCCTTCTCTTGCCAGTCCGTCCGTGAAGCCCCGCTAATAAATCGGTCGGCATAGTTAGATAAACGAACACCATCGACTTCCTTGCCGATTGTGGCGCGAGAAAGATCTTTCGAGAAGCTACATGCTGAGTGTATGGTGATGCCGCTGATGCGTGCTGCAGCAGTCCCTGACGTCGCCGTTACCAGTAGGCGGTTTGTTATTCCCCTTCTTGCAATCAACTCTTTCAGAGCCTCAATAATTCGAGACTTTCCGGTACCACCCTCCCCCCCTATATACTCACACAGCTGCGTAGTATTATTGCTCTGCCTTTGCTCTCTATCTAGAAAATCAAGCTGGTGGCATATTAGCAAAAACGCTACCGACTGTCCTCTGTTCAGAGTAAACCACTCTACAAGTTGCCGGCCCACTAAAAATGATGTCGATGGTCCGTACCGCACACTTGCACGAGGACCGTCTTCTCGCCCTAGCAAGGCCCTCGGCCCTGTCTCGCCGCTTGTTGATGATGCTTCTACAATAACCTCCCGGCCGGCCGCCTCCACGGACTGGCTCTGTATGCCTTGGATCATCTTCTCAATCTCCCTTGACGCCTTCTTCTGCTGTGACTTGATGAATCTTAGCGTATGCTGCATTGGAAGCAGCCACTCCGAAAACCCTGTTGCTCCCCGGAAATCGCCCACTTCTCCACCTGATTCACATACTCTGCTGGCTTTTAATTCATCAGCCGAGCACAAGGCAACCTGCTCGAACCGGCACAGTTTAGAGATCATGTCGGCAATCTCCCGAGATCCAGCCGTTATCTGGTTCGCCCCCACGGCACATCTAAAGACGTCAATCAGACACGTGCAATAGCCAATATCACCTGTACAGTACGCTTCCACGACCATGTCACCATCACCAGCTAGCTCTGCGGCGGTCCCATCGGCTGTGTAGTCGGACTCCCCAGATATAGCTGCCCATTGCCTGGCATCCCGCTGCGCGTCCTCAGCCGATCGCCGAAGCAGCTGAATATTATCTGCGAGAAAGGCGAGAAAGGCGGGAGGTCCTTCTTCCACCTCTTCCATATATTGTTAATATCCGCCTCTGACCTCTCTAACAAGAAATTCTCCCACGGCACAAACATGGCAAGATGCTGTACAGCCGCCCTGATATGATTGATATAGAAACCCTTATTAGCTCCTAGCTCCTCACTCCTAGCATATCGCTGCGGCGCTGCGATGCCTTTACTTACCCTTCATCATCATCCTCTGAGAAATCCATGCTCAAATAGCCATCTATGCAAACGACAGCGTGCCTGCCTGGTTGTCGCAGGCTTTGTGTCCATTTTTGCGAGAATGGACATCCGTTCTGAAGCTGGACTTCCCCCCAGACACAAGAGTCTGAGGCTGTGTTACAGCCATGCTCCTGGTCCGCATCGGCACCTAGACGTCTGCGCTTCAACTCGACTATAGACATATAGTCATACAATGATAAATGTCGTAGTAATTCCCCGCGATATGCATATGCCGCCATCAAAGATACCTTCCCACTACCTTCCTCCACAAAAATGCTCTCGTCCATTGTTAGCTCGCTCCCTACCTCCATGCCACCTTGGCTTTGTAACAATCTCCACTGCCGAAAGATATGCCAGTAAAGCAATGATACGTTCAAGAATGTCCAGGACCTATTAGCTCCAAACTCTGTCGGATAGCCAAGCGAGCCATAACCTCTACTTGCGACAACGGCCGTTCTGTGAAGATGCGATTGGCCACCCTCATCAAGTATTGCCGGGTAATGTTGAGATGCCCATCACCCTTTCTCTCCGGCGACTGTGTTGCTCCTATGTTATTATCTTCAACATTCATTCCTAATATTTGAAGCGCCTCCGCCGCCACTGCTACCCGCTTCCATAATGGATCTTCTACCTTTGTTGCGTAGTTCGTTACATAATATACGATGGCCATGGTCTTACCCTGTGTGGCAATGAAAGAGAAGTCGTGATTATGCCGCAAACCCACCGCAATGGCCTTATTCCACCTGTTCACCATGCTGTGACTCCACCGAATCTGCAACACCCCGTCGGCGTTGAAGATGGTCTTCTCCACGAGCCTCCATGGCGCCTTGAATCGGCATAGGTCATGCTTTCTAGGGCCCTGTCTGTTGATGGAATACTTTACACACGTAGGGCTATGGGTATGTATCTGGGTGGCACCGGCCACAAAATTAGCCTCCTCATCGAAAGAAGCGGCAAATTGCAGCGTATTCGCCAGAGTCGACGATATATCCGACGTTACCGACCTTAGCTTCTGCATAGCATAAAACGACTCGAGGTCCAGGTCCTGCATTTTGTGTATCATGATGTCAGCGCTGCCCACTGCCCGCTGCCCGCTGCCCGATGCCCTCCGCAGTCTAGCAATATTAGTGCCAATTATTCCGAACTAACCTCAGTAAAGACACTATCCACATACTGGATCACTCGCTCTCGGTATGCAGCATGCTCATCGCCCTGGACGTCTTGAAGCACGCTGCTCATCCTCATGTTCCCTTCGAGGCCACAGCAAACCATGGATATGAAGCGCCCCACGCTCGTTTGTTTCCACAGCTCCAAAGTACTGGCTGATTCGCCCAAATACCGAATCCTGCCCGACCTTGACGTAATACTTAAAAAAGAGCGAGACTTCCCTGTGGAAGAACACGGCCGAGCTAACCGGGTCCGAAATGGCCAGTTTCAGTCGCTTGCATGCCATATCGAGGCTTCTTAGGTACTCTTCGGCCTCTTCAGACCCGAAAATCCGATGGGCTGCGAGCCTCAACTTGACGGGATTCGTGATATCGTTTGGGTTAAGTGTGAACCAAATGGCCGGAACACCGTACCGGATAACTAGAGATTTGATCTTCCGGCGCATGCTCAGACGCTGCTCCCTAGACATGGGCTGCCGAAAACCGTACATTGACAAATTCCTCAACAACTCATTCACCTCCTTATCGCCAGTCTTACCCGTCTCTTGAAGCTCCAGCTTGGCTGCTTCCAGGCGTTCCACGCTCAGCGACCGCACGACGCGCTCCACTTTCCAGAAGCTATCCTTTATCACACTTAGCATGCTAATCCGAAGATTTCTTGACCTCACTCCTATGTTAAAGACAAGAAACGCGAAAACATGGTGCGTGGCAAAACGACCACCATGTCGCCTTAGCACGACATCGGCCCAAGCTCCAAGACTCATGCTTCGAGACGAGATGAGATTGCTCGCCGTGGCCTCAGCTTCTTCTTTCTCAGCTGCCCCTGATTCCATATTCCCTGCCATCTCGCTGACTCTCTCCTCGGCGACTCTCTCCTCGGCAAGACGAGGACCTCCCCAGCCTAATGGGAACAAAGTTGGAAACGTCTTCGGGAAAAACCACGTATCGGATAAATCAGCCAATTCTTCCCCACGAGAAATTGAAATATACGGTTCTAGGGCAGGTCCATGCAACACTTTCGCTGACCCACCGTCCGCCCCATGCGCCGATTTCCAACGGGAAGACCGTCGGCCTAACGCATTATGCACAAACTATAGCTTCTCTGCCTCCACCATATTTGGCAATCCGTCTAAGGCAAACATCCCACTGCTGCCGACCTCATGTATGACCACGCCAGAGTCTTCAGTTTCTGTATTGACATCTTCACCGCCATAATCAATAACTTCATCTTGGCTCTGATCTATGGCCCGCCCATAGACCACATTCTGCTCCTGTACCAGCATCCCAAAGATCTCCCTAATATCTGTAGGTTCCGGATTTTCTAACCCACGTTCTGATGGTGGAACTAGCTGTGCCGTCCGTGCCTTTTCCCAAGCAGACGGCTCATTCCGCTCCATGCGTCTATAAACTTGAATGGGCACCCCGTGAGATGGCGAACTCCAACTCTCCATCTCGGCAACATCCACATCAATATGGGCGTAGTGAGGATTATTCTTTATTAACCACCTTGGTGCTGTCTCGACAACCCTCCGCCGCACCGACAAGAGCTTGGATAGGTCACTGGGTCTTGGCTTCTCTTCTCCCTGCCACGAGACATGGATCTCATCCATAATCCTCAGAAGCCGGTGTGGCAACACTTTCGTTGCTACTTCTTGAACGTTATTCGGAAATACCGTAATATGTCCTCGGACGTGCCTTGGATAATTCGCATTTTTCGTCTGAGCATGCGAGATGCTGAACTTCGTGATAAAACCATAGCATGAGTTCAGCGATATCATCTTCTCCTCCACTGGTGTTAACCCTTTGAGCTCATCCGGAAATGCGTGCTCGCATCCCAGCCGACTGTGCAACTGGGCTGCCGGCGATAGGCTGCCGTCCTTCCGCAATCGCCTTACGCAATCTGCACAACCTGCAAAACTCCGCCCAACAGGGAAACACTACCGGCAACTAAACGGCGATCCAACCCGCTTATAGAAAGAACTGGCTATCCACTCACTCCAACGTATATCTTTTAGCTCCATTTGCCCGTACTTGCGATAGCAGATCATGCAAGTTCGCAATGGTAATGTATCCACGTCATGGAATGCCCGATAAAACTCCTGCACTGTCGACACTTTCCTGGCCTGTGGTACTGGAGCACACCATGTATCTTCGTAGGAGAGCTTCTCTTTTTCGGCAAATTCATCTTCTAGCTATGCCAAAGCACTGTCCACGGCATTCCTCTGCCTCTCAGCTATCCTCGACGGACTAATGTCTCTTCGCCTCCGTTTTGGCGGTCGATTATCCCTTGGCTCATCCACATTGTCTCTTATCCTTTCGCGATCCCTTGGTAATGGAACTCTTTTGGTTTCTGCGCCCTTCTCTCTACCTGGAATACCTACCACGATACCTAACCCCAATATGGATACATCAGCATAATCTTCTACCTGCATACTCTTGCCAGTATTTCTATTAAACTGGGTTAACTCACCAGGAAAGTCTCCAGAACCTGCTATTCCTATTTCCTTTGGCCCTTTAACAATGCCCCTAACTGACCCTGCTACATCCGGGCCCGTTATGGCTTCCAACGGAGCTGGTGTTTCATCAGTTATCCCAACCGCCGCTGCTGTTGCTGTTGCTGTTGCATCTTGCTCTCTGTTTCTCCCAACCTTCCTGACTTTTACTGCAGACTTCTGCCACGGCCTTAGCATATCACCCACCCCTTGGACACCTTCACTAGCATTCGCTCCATAATTTAGAAAGCGTACATCCATCATGCTTTACTCTTTGACTTAGAGTAATCATGCTATACACAATACCTCAACACCCCATCACAAAAGACTGATCTGCACAGCATCTTTAACAGATTTCCTGATCCAAACCCCCATTTGTTTTACAACATCCTAATATTTTAGACTGGCCTTAACCCGGCTTTAAAAAAAAAAAAGGTTCAATCTACTTTTCCGGACTACGGAGTATAACTTGACTATTTACTGCAATCCTGCTTTAGATTCCTCAATTTGCTTTTTCCTACAGTAGACTTAGACATGAAACACTTCACCTACATCTCCCATACACATTATTGATCAAAATATTCATCCCATGCATTACCGAATCTAGACTTCCCCCCGACTCTGCTCTTTAACGCCCCCTCACTAGATATATGCATCTTTATTATATAGCTATTACCTTATTATTACACCCTTATAATGTGATCATCACATTCTAATCTGAACTAAAACCCATAGTTCTCCACCTCACCCGCCTTACCACATTCCTTTAAATTTCCTCAAAAAAAGCAATAGTCCCCCCAACAAAATTGAACTCTATCCCACTACTAATACCAACCTCCTCCTGATGGGAAAATGTATAGATTCTGAACACAACTTCGCCACAAACCCCATACCTTTTATCAACATCTCCCTTATCCTACGGCCCCTATACCCCACTATAATGGAACTGACTACCTTACCTACACGAACCCCTCTTAATAGCCAGAGAAATACTGGTGGCGATATGTCCATAATGTGCTTTGCCCAAACTCGATGCCCGTCGAGATTCACATCCCCAACCCAATATCTTGTTAAAGGCCTTAACGCAGAAACCATTGCTAAAGTCATGCTGCCCCCTTCACCGTGGATAACCATGGCCGAGTACGCCGCCCTTCGCTCAGAACACGATAATACCCCAGCCTGCGCTATCCTCAGCCTTAACCTCTCTATTTACAACCAACCTGTTCTTTCCTCCGACTGGGATAATGAATGGTTCTTTATAAATGGACGCGTCCACCCTTATGCCCTTACCTGGGAAGTCGACCAGCTAGACGGACTCGAATCAGACATGGGCCCTCAAGAATACACTATTCCAGCCCTGATTATCCGCGACCATGGCTACCAGCCGTACGTACTCACCTTGTAAACCTTCTTACTACATATACGTCTATCTGACAATTGCTTCAGCATCGCTAGTCGAACCTTTACAACTTCCAATCAGTTCCCCCTAATACCCCCCGTTGTCAGCTTCTCTGGCCCTATTATCGGTTCTGGGCTAAACCTCCTACATCAAGACTCAGCTGCAGACCTTGGCGATACTCAGCTTAAATGCTGTGGCTTCATCCAGCTATCTACCTTCCTATCGCCTGGCAATCCTGATAAAACGCCTTTCAAAGGCTTCCACCCATTTCAAGTCTTCATTATCTTCCCAATCCATGCAAATCCATGGACCTCTCTATGCAAGAAAATGATCGACAAGTCAGATACTCAGTTCCAGCCAAAAACCATAATGACCTGCACCGGAAAGGTCGCTGGCCTACTTGATCACCGCTTAATAGTGCAGCCGCCTGAACTTGACCAAGACCATATCTTCATTGTAGATCCGGACACATGGACATTTTACGACAATTCGACAATTGGATCAGCCTCTTCGATTCCTTCACTAACCACATCAAAGCCTACCACGACTGTACCCTTCGATAGAGCCAGTTTCATATCTCCATCCAAACATCCAACACAACGACGTCCCACACAGCCCTCATCACCTACAATCACTGCCTCCATACCAATGCAAACCGCTCCTCCAAAACGTCCTAATCCAGATATTGACTCTTCACCACCTTTCACCCCTTCAAAAAAAATCCGCTATGGATCCGATGCCTCTACAATTAACTCAGACTCCAATAACACTGCTTCTGAAGTCGATCAACGCCAATTACAAACAACTCCCGATACAATAACTGCATCCTCTCCACCACTTGCACCTACCTCACATGCCGCCCTAAACACCATTATTGCTGCATCAGCCCTACCAAACAGACCTTCCCGTAACCGACATGCACCTAAAAGGACGGCTGAAGATAACTACTAGTCATCAGATATCAGATATCGGATATCATGTACATTACCGCAATATAAACCACAATAATAAAACCATAATGGCATCTGACTGTTGCATCTGACTGTTTTTCCCATCCCCATTCTTTGTCTCGACCTCCTCCCAATCTGGTTCTCCCTTTCTGGCACCCCCACTTTTCCAGCCCCCACCTTCGTTCCTCAAGGCTCTGGACAGCGATCCGGCACCCGGAGAGCGTTCCCTTGTTAGCCTATACTTTCGACCAGTTGGCTTGTGTTACGGGTTAGACCCAATTAGGAAGGACCTCGGCTATGCCGAGCCCGGCACTACAATTCCCTATATCCCCTGGACCAGCTAATGCAGATATATACACATCAAGCACCGCGTATAAGCCCTAGGCCTACGCGCACATATACGACTGCCCTACAGATTGATATATATAGCTAGATAGTTCCCCTTTATATTCCCTCGCTCCTTAGCTTTGAATAGACAATTCTACGGCGCCCTATTATTAGTTACTGTAATAGGCCACGCCCTTCACAACTGTATAGTTAAAAGTTTTATCTTTAAAATACTAAAAGGCAAATGACCTATTATATACCTACTAAGACCTAAAGGAAGTAAAGCTTTCTAGAAGCTAGTAAAAGAGGTAAACCTATATAGTCCACCTTTATAAAATATAGAATAAGAAAAATATAAATTTTCCTTTATCCAGTGAAATATAGTGAACAGAGGCCTAGGCCACTAGCTCCTACTAACCTTTTGCCTATATAAGGCTTCTATATATAGATATATAGTGGTCATAAATAGTAATAAAAGAAAGAAAAAAGAGCCTGAAACACCAATACATAAACCCAAGAAGTATATGAAAGCCAGTCGAGAAACGCAAGCGTATCTAGATAGTATCCTGGCACGGGAGCAAAGACATAACTAAAGGCCAGTCGTACATATACAGCCAGGGCCCCGGCAGCAACCCATCCTTTATCGCCACGAACCCGTGGATGGAGCGGACACGCTGGCCTGTTGTATATAGCGATATCCGCCGTGATATACTGCTAGCCATGGCTCGGGTCCTGGACCGTCATGGCCGGCCAAGAGATCATCATCTTCTTGGGCAGGGAGCTCGCCAGGACGATGTGGGCATTGTGGGTTCGTGGCAGGATGAGCAGAAGCTGGCGTGCCTTATGGATGCCGTGGACTACATGATGGAACGCTGCGAGGAGACCACGCGGCACACCAGCCGCCACATCCTCTGCTGGCTCCGCAGCATCCACTATCGAAACTGCAGCTCGAAACCGTTCTGCTTGCCTGCCCAAGACAGGACCAAGACCAAATATTACAGGCACTGGAAACGTTGCCTAGCATTTGTTTTCCGGGCTTATAGAATGCCGCTAGACATCCGACGCAAGCATACCGGCATTAAGCTTAGCTGTCGAATCGTCCGCTGTGTACGGAATATCTTACTCTAGCATTCTGAACTGGAACGGGCCCTGTTCCAGCTTTTGGACCAATCCCCTTCTACCCCGCCTACCCCCTGTCTCCCGGCCAGAACGGGCCCCGTTCCCAACCCCTTTTCCTTTTACCCTGGAAACGCGCCTCGTTTTCCTCTCTGCCTGATACAATAAACTATACTGTTATATAATATTGTAAAAACCACTTCATTCCAATTAGAATAAGCATTTCAATAAAGGTGCAATTCATTTAGATGGGAATAAACCAAGTATTATTATTATTATTAGTATTCTACCTTATATCTATATAATATATATACATATCTCGTTTATTATTATACCCCTCCCTACTGAGAAGCAACTCTCGAAACTTCACTCTCTCGGCCTCTACTACAACTAACCAAAACCTACTATTCTATGCATTTCATGTAGCTTTCTGTAACGATCCGGGTAGGTTCCTAACAACCAAACCGAGGCGTGCAGGGTTTATGTTAGCAGAGAGGCTGGGTAGATCACTAAGCAATAAGGTGTTGTCACAATTCTATAGAACAGGTGGTTCTGGCAAATGTACGTTGTTAACGACTGTCTAAGTAATTATGCTAAGGATCGTGACTTATCCAGTCTTATATACAAGAAGGGTACATCATGAGAGTGTATAGGATCACTTGGATCACGGTGATCGAGGTGATCATGGATCACTTCTGGGAAAGTGATCCCTTTGTATGGATCACGATCAGGATCATGATCCTACATTCGATTGGCTGTGCTTGCTGAGGTTATTCCGTCTCGTCACGGGACTGGGTCCTTGACAAGGTCGGGTCGTGACAGGCTCTGTAAACCAGAAACAGCAATAAGCGGACCGCACCTGCCTGTCACCATAACAGTGTGCTACTAGTATACTGTGCAGCCAGTTCACATCAAAGTTATAACATTTCTCGTTTACTGTATTGATATAGAGAGAACTAGCGTAGTTATTGCATGACAAATCTAAGTAAAAGTTAACATGAAACTGAGCTACTATAGCTTCACTAAAGCAAATTGCCACGACCCCTATAAGAGACTTAAGATATTTTATGGAGGTAAACTATAGCTGACTGTAGCAGTTCAAGTATCAGGCCTTTAATCTATTGGAAAACTGCTGATCGATTACTTACTATTGCTTGTGATGCTTATAGCACAGGGGATTTAATTATTATTTGAAAGAGGAAGTAGTGAAGGTTAAAAGAGCGAATATATATGCTTATCTATTGCTTAGGGAGAAGGAAGAAGAAACAAGACGTCAGCAGGGGATAGACAGGGTTTATATAAGCCATCTGCACATAATGAGTAACTTTATTATTGCCTTGTAGATCGGACGGACCTCCAAGGCTATCTATCGTGTTGCGATGGAAGCGATCGTCGGAGTGTTGTGTTTTAATAGCGGCTCTTCCTATCGCCGATCCCTGCCAGAAACATTTAATCGCCTTTTTGAATGCCCCCCCTTGTATCTGACATGAATACTAGTGCGGAATACCTTCGGCATTTCGCTGGCGGGATATCCCTGCCGGTGGGGAGGCGCATCTCCACCGATATGAATTTAATATCTATTAGAAGCTCAGCTACGAAGTATAGTAGTGTCGGATAACAAGGATCTTGGTGTTGGAATGTTAATTAAAAGAGGTGGAATGAGGAGGATGAAAACAACAGGGACTGGGAATGTGGCCAACCTCTTTGACCACTCATATATGACGGAAACGGGCATTCCAATTGATATAAGAAGACTGAAGAAGAACCAGTTAGGAACGAAGAATCAATCAATACAATATTGTATCGTATGCTCGTTGCCATAAGAATTCGCTGATAAACATAACTGTAGATTCCAACAAGTAGAGGCCGAAATAAGTATGCGTATGTTGTATGTATAGAAAGTTTCTGGGCACAGACTATGCATCTGGTTTCCGTAGCCGATATTTCTGTAAACACATAGCCTAACCGCGCTTTGTTAATATTTACCTAACTTTAGAAAACAACCTGCTAAGCTTTATTGTATAGTAGTGGATACAGCAGACAGTAGTCTGGTTTATACCCAGAGAGGTTTCGGCTGCTACTGTACTCATCAAGGTAACTAACTATATTTGCGCGATATAAGTACTAGTCTTTCTTCTTGACGCTTCACTAGTCCACGTGCTACACTTCTCCTCTTATGCCTCCCCGTCTTATGTTCCGATGATTTGACTGCACATGTCGGCTGACTGACAGTGTCTTTGCACCCGCTGCCATAAACCTCAAACTTGTCTCTTCTTCCTATTCGGAAGAATACTATAGCCTTGCCTTATTCTTCCGTAACTCGAAATAAAGATTTCCGTCTTTCAGTATTTATTTTCTAGATTCTTATAGTACTACCGAGAACGGCAGAGCGCTTCCGTTTTAAACCGTTACGAATAGCAGCATCATAATACCGTCAAGCGGGAATAGGAGGAGACCTGCTTGGGGGTCCATGCAGTCCGTGAAGTTAATACAGGGCTGACGGAATACAACTATTCGGCTATGTTATTGGTTCGGCACTCTCCGCACGGCTCATGCCGAGAACTATCGCTAAGTTGGTCGTAGTGGCTGCTTACGTCATGACGCCGTGAGCGGGAATGGGGGGAGAGGTGTGGGCGAATGCATGATCATTCTTGCGTTATGATGTTCTTGGGGTCCTTATTTTCATTCTGACCCAACAGTTTTTGGTTTCACATGTCATAGGCCGCATCTAGAATTTACGAGAATAGCGTAACTTACCGGCGTCGGCGTTTGAAAGAGCCGTTCAACTTCTCGGACTTTGCGGACCTTCTGAAGGTGATATCGAAGCAGCGCCACTATAAACATTAAAAAAGTATGACTGCGTATTAAATGTGAATAAAGATTTAACCTGTGGTTTTTTTTTATTGAGAAATTGTGACAATCCCTCACAGTCTGTAGAACGGCAACGCCAAGCTGAGTACTGCTAACACAGTTCAATGATATGCACCAAAATCCAAGTTTGACAAGCCGACACTAACGCCAACATGAATAAGACAAATCTAAAGCATGTTATGTATTTCCAAATCATGAATTTCGGTTGTGTTACGACACCTTGGTGTCGAGGCTGAACACTGTAGTAGGCGTCATTGACTAGTCACAGTGTTGTCACAGAGCTGGAGATGGCGCACCTCTCATGATCAATACGAGCTGCACAGCAGCCCGTCATAATTCCCTCTTGGTCAACCTGTATAGCGACTAGCAATATAGGGGCTGGCAACAGAGATGCTTCAGCTCCGAAGCCCTTGATTCTGGTTCATGATGAATATCTGATCACGGATGTAGGGCTTCAGACGAAAGACCTGGAGGTTTTCTGGTATAACGCATGAGAAGCTTGGCAACCACGGCAAGCGAAGGCGTTCTCTTGTCATATCCGACTTACACAACATACATGTCAAGGAGTACAGTCCTAACTAAAGGGACCCAGAGACCACCCTTTGAGGACCGTCAATCTCACTCTTGAGGTATTGGGCGAACATCCGCTGCACTCGATATCAAGCACATCAGTTCTGTATGTTTTGAGATGGAGTCATTTCTCAAGACGCCCAACACGCGGCTCGTGGGCAGTGGCATTGGGCCATTACCAAAAGCCCCGGAACTCCCTGGAGAGCGCAACGATGCCGCAAACAGCCTGAGCAGCAAGAGCTCCAATGGCCCTACTGCTCTCATGGACGCACCAGAGAACAAGGCCAAGCAACTGCTGGAGTCCAAGATCCCACAACAACCTACCTTGTCGCTGCCAAAGGGTGGCGGAGCAATTCAGGGGATGGGAGAGAAAATCGAGGTAAATCCAAGCAACGGCACTGCTAGTCTTAGCATTCCCATCAAGGTCCCTGCGGGTCGTTCGGGCATGCAGCCGAATCTTGCCTTGACCTACAACTCAGGGGTTGGCAACAGCGAATTTGGCCTTGGCTGGCGACTGTCGGGGGTCGAATCCATCACGCGCAAGACAAGCAAGGGGATACCGCAGTACAATGACCATGGGACTGACGACGAAGCCGACGTATTTCTGCTGGCAGGTGCCGAGGACCTTGTACCGGTGTGGAAGCGTGGCGAGTCCGGCAGCGTGATCACCGATGCCTCCGGCCGGCCAGTGCCAGATGAGGTCATGACCGACGGCTTCATGGTTCGGGTCTACGCTCCCCGTATCATCACCGATTTCAGCCGGATCGAGCGGTGGACCCGCCTTTCCGACCCTGATGACATGCACTGGCGAGTTGTGAGCACTGGAGATATAGTGTATCGAGATAGAGGAAAAGTAAGCTGAGCAGGAATAGCTGGATTTCTAAGTACTAGTATTAACTTAAGCGATAAATGAAAGTTTTACGCGATTATCGCGCCTTTGAGATCAGCGGCAGCGGGCGCATACTCGTGGCGTTAAGATGCTTCGTCGTGTTATGTATAACTTTCTTTAATAAATTGGAAGAGTTAGAGCGCGCAGAGTAAAAGGCTGCAGCAGTGTTTATGCCAGGGTTAATATGGCGATGGCCCGTGGTTAGTCCGATAGGGGAATTGGTGCCGTGACAGCTATATATATAAAAGATACGTACTTACGCGCGCTTTACTACTTTAAGGTTTTTCTCAGCATTAAGGTTATAACGCCTTACTGCTTTGAGGTTTTTCTCAGCATTATGGTTTTAGTCTTTACTAAACATAGTAAAGTTAAAGTATATATCCCTGTAGCTTTAAAAATAGCAACAAACTTAAATCTTTCATTATTAATTATAGAAAATAGCTATGAGGTTAAGAGTATATTTGTTAAAATGGTAGATTTTTATAGATTTCTATAAGATTCAATTGTTATATAAAATTAAACCTTTTGTCCTTAACCCTTAGCCTAATCTTTTTATATACTAGGGAGTCTACTGTTATCGATTTCCTCTGCTTATTAGCAGATATGATACGACAAGGCACGGCCCCGGGACCAGACCTATTGTGTGCAGCTAGGCTAGTAGCCCTTACTAAGCCAGATGGGGGAATCAGACCTATAGCTATTGGCGATATAGTCTATAGAATAGCTATGAAGGCTATCTTGATATCTTCCTATAAGCCGGGAATGCTATTACCTAACCAGTTAGGCGTACAAACCCCAGGAGGCGTGGAACCAGCTATCTTCCTACTAGAAGACGCCATTTCGAACGGCAACCCCCAGAAAATAGCGAAAATAGCAGCCCTAGACCTAGCTAATGCTTTTAATTCTATTGGAAGAAAAGCTATAGCGGCCGCTATATCGAAATACGCCCCTACCTTTTACCGAGCAGCAGCCTGGGCCTATAATAGGCCCTCTATGCTAGTTACGGAAAATGGGGCTATTATCGCTTCTAGCGAAGGTGTTAGACAAGGAGACCCACTAGGACCGTTCCTATTCTCCTTAGCATTTCGACCAACACTCGAAGCCCTTATAGCTAAATTACCTAAAGCTATATTAGTTGCCTACCTTGACGACCTATATATCCTAGATAGGGATAGCCCGGAACCTATACTATCAAAGATAAAAGCCATCTTCCAAAAATCCCCTGTTTCCCTTAACCTAGCCAAAAGCAAGGAATATAGGGTTTCCGACTTACAGAAAACAGGCCTAGCTGTATTAGGGACCTTTATAGGACCTAAATCAGCTAGGAAACGATTTCTAGACGGAAAAATACAGGTTTTTTCGGATATCCTAGGCAATTTACAGGGCTTACCTAAGCAATATAGCTTATTATTGCTTAAGGGAAGTATACACTTACTTCTTCGGCATTTACTAAAACAGCTAGATCCTAGCGGCTTAGAGACCCAATGGATAGTCCTAGATAACCTTATTAAAGACTATCACGGCACACGGAACAGCGGGTCAAGGTGATATCTTTGTTGTGCCTTGAACAAGGGAAGAAGCTATGAGAATGTGGTTCGAAGGTGTAGGACCAAGCCATCACGTGAGGACGCACGTGATGCTGATGAGTCATCAGAGGGCAGGTTTGGTGCCGTGACAAAGACTATATCCAAGAGCTAGCCGCTAGGGACCCTTTATATAAAGACCAACTCCAAGGCCTTAATGCCGACCTAATAGCTCTACCAGCTAAGGACAGCAGCCTAGGAATTCCTTTATATAGGGAATTAGCTGCTAAGATCTACCAAGCCGCTAAAGACGCTAGCAGACCGACTATAAATCGAATACTAGGTCAAACAGCAAGCCAGACAGCAAGCCAGACAGCAAGCCGGACTGATAGCCCTATAAAGACTGCTAAGGCTATCCTTATAGAAGCTAACCAGGAACGGCTAGCCCGGCTAACAGCTACCCTAAACCTCTATTCCCATAAAGCTAGGCTAGAAAACGCTAGCTACCTTAGCCGTCAGTGGCTTCAGGTCCTACCAACGCAAAAACAGCTTATTATAGCAGATCCCGAGCTTACAGAATCGCTAAGGAGCCGGCTCTTGCTACCAGCTAGGCCTACAGACCTACCCTGCAGCTACTGCGGAGACCAGGTTGCCTTAGGGCACGAGGATACCTGTAAAGCTGCTAATAGAAAGTGGACTATCCGTTATAACCAAGTTACCCGAGCAATCTATAACGCTTTATCTAGCCGGGCTAACCTAGATGCGGAAATCGAACCTTTTATCAGCTCTACTACCCTTAATACTAGCCTAAGGGCCGACCTAGCTATTACCTTAGGAACTAGCCGTTACTATTATGATATCTAAATAGTGGCTATTAATAAGGCATCAGCTAGGGAAGACCCGTATAGTACACTTACAGAGGCTGCCGAGGAAAAACGCCGGAAATACAGTGCCTTAGGTGCTTCTTTCAGGCCCTTTATCCTCTCAGCCGGCGGCCTTATGGAAAAGACAACCGCTAAACTCTATAAAGAGATACAGCAGCTTATTGGACCAACAGCAGCTAAGTGGCTAGATGGGCTTATTGGGCTAACCCTATCTAAGACTAGGGCCCAATCGGCTGTCTCTATAGCTAAGGAAATCCCTAGGTCTAATAACCGGTCGAAAGTCTAGTCTAATAGCTTTTTTCCTATCTTTTCCTATCTTTTCCTTTATTCCCTTATTTTCCTTTATTTTCCTCTATTTTCCCTTTATCCTTATTATCCTTTTATCTCCTTTATCCCCTTTATTTTCCTTTATTTTTCCTTTATCCTTTATCTTTATTATTCCTTTATCCCTACCACTTTTCCTATCTCTTTTATACTATCCTTTACTATAACTCCTATTTCCTAGAAATCATATAACACTCTCTCTCTATTAACACTCTTTTATTATGTAGTTAGCTAGATAACAGCAGGGCAGAACGGCCTAGGCAGCCAAATATAGCCTAACCAAACCTTAACCATTCTAGGCATAATTACCTAACGGGAAGCTATTTAGCTTACTTCAAGATGCGCGCCGATTTGTTCTTCATAGCAAAGTGGCAATCGAGATTGCTCCACTCCAAACATACTCATCTGCGCTTATATTCAGTCCTATGCAGAGCTTAATACGGAGAATTTTCTATCAGGAGATTCCATTATGGATGCAAATCAGGCCTATTGAGGATAACTGGAGCCCTTGCGTCCACACGCTCGAGGGCCACAGCAACACGGTGTATTCAGTGGCCTTCTCAGCAGGTAGCAAGCAGGTGGCCTCAGGATCGTCCGATAGCACAGTTAAGATCTGGGATATAGCTACAGGCGCGTGCGTCCAGACGCTCCATGTTGGCAGAGTGACTCAACTTTCATTCGATAAAAGGACGAACTCTCGCCTCTATACTAATCTTGGTGCTCTGGATCTGGATCTAGCGTCCAGTATCGACATGCCACTAACTGAGACTTCTCTACAACCTGCTAGTCACTATGGCTGCGGTATCCACATCACTAGTATATGGATTGTGAAAGATGATAAGCCGATGCTCTGGCTCCCACCGGCATATCGGCTATGGACTTCAGCTATGGCGGAATCGATGGTGGCTATTGGCTTCAGGTCAGGTCGTGTCTGGGTAATACAGTTCTCAGAGCAGGGTTAGGTTCATACATAGCATAGATATCTCACCGTTTCATGATTACAGTAGAGTGTGAAATAAGTGTCCGCGATTTGTCAATATATAAAGTTTCTGGGCACAGACTATACCCCTTAGCTCCATAGCCAATACTTCTGTAAGTGCAGTCTAACCGTACTTTCTTAACCTTTACCTAATATTACATAATACCCATTTCGCTGTTGCTATATAGAGGGGAACGGCAAGAAACAGCCGAAAGCCGCTCTAATCTCTTTATTAGTAGAAAAATCTTTGGATTCATAAATGCTGTATTATTAAGTTACTGTTTCTGACTTTTAAGAATAAGAAAGATCAAAATCTTAATATAGAACAGTAAAAAGCCATAAATGGCCGTTGTTAGG
The DNA here is from genome assembly GCA_025331125.1 of Mycogone perniciosa. Taxonomy (NCBI): domain Eukaryota; kingdom Fungi; phylum Ascomycota; class Sordariomycetes; order Hypocreales; family Hypocreaceae; genus Mycogone; species Mycogone perniciosa. Next base: position 20,190 of record JAOALB010000228.1, read on the forward strand.
TTAAGGTTAACGAATAACCTAATATGCGTTATTATGTAGTGCTAGCTACAGCAGGCAGCAGCCTGGTCCATGCTCAGAGAGTTTCTTAATATGTAAATTGCGGACACTCGTTTCGCACTCTACTGTACGCCAATAGGCAAAAGAATAGGCTAATAATCGCATTTACAGCAATTATCATAACGGTACCAACTGTATATAAGGTAAACGTGCTCGGAACGTGACACCAGAAACCTTCTATATTGACAAATCGCAGACACTCGTTTTGGCCTCTACTGCAACATACTCTTCTAACCCATGCGTTAGCAATTGGAAGGAATTATGTTGTTTTCGCGCGGTCTTTGAGGTGCTGTTAGCTACCGCTTGGCTGTGAACAGCGATGCAGCGATTCTGTGCAATCATGACAGGACAGCTGAATGTTATCCCAAGCCGCCCTATTTTACCGACCCTAGTATTACATAAAAACGTTTTCGCCATTGTTATACAGAAGGGAACGGCAAGAAACAGCCGAAAGCCGCTCTAAGCTCTGTATTAATAGAAAAGATTTTAGATCCATAGGTGCTGTGTTCTAAAATTGCTATTTCTGACATTTAAGAATAAGAAAGATCAAAATCTTAACATATAACGTTAAAAAGCCACAAATGGCTTTTGTTAGGCTAATGTTAACGAATAACTTGACAAACCTCATTCCATAGTACTAGTTACAGCAGGCAGCAGTCTGGTCCGTGCCCAGAGAGTTTCTAAACACTCAAATCGCGTATGTACACTCATTTCGCACTCTACTGTAATAAGGGAAATCAACGAAACACAGACGTTTGGTGGGAGGCCCAAGAGAGTAGTAGGCATTAAATGTGCTATATAGATATATAGATGTATAGATTTTGGCTCCCCGGCTAATCACTTCTGAGCAGATGTCAATGTGCAATAAGCACCAATCTACGAAAACCTACATTGCTACTCATAGCTGCATTCTAATAATAAAAAGTTCAGATAGTTATTGTTGTATTATTAATTTTCATGCATCGAACTAATTAAATTGTAGAATGTCAGATCTAGTGCGTCATTCCAGATGCTGAACGTCCGAGAGACGGAGCATTCCTTCCTTGTGGTATTTTGCACAATCCCAGTTGGTGGTCAGGATTGAATATCACAAATGACACCCGCTATCTTACTCGTAAAATCCACTTCAGTATGACTTCTTATCTCGTACGATTTACAGCTAGAGCAGAAAGAAAATCGATGCCTGCCTTAACCTTGATGCATTCGCATCGAGGTTACTCAGATATGATCGGTACGCTACTCAATGAGTTGCAGTTGATGTGTACCAGGATGTATTCCTTGAATCATCAGGAATTCATTGGGCCGGACTCGTTTTTCGCTTCCTTCTTTTCCTGCTTTCTCTTTTCTTCCACTTTCCTGCCGCTTGGTACATATCAGCTGGGAGATGTGAGGGATAGCAAAGCGCGTCATTTCGTGCAGTTCAACCTAGGGTCTCGGCTTGATCGGAATATCTGCTCCTTGAGCGAGTAATACAGTATGTATATTTCTCCGGTAAGCATGATTCAAAATCTATGTTCAGATTACGACATAATTATACAGTACGAAGTACACAATAGGGTGTCGTAGATTCAATAAACTTAGGTATTGTCTATCGCACCATAGCCACCCATGTACATACCAATACAAACAATATATTGCCAATATGACTACTGCCATATTGTATTGTCACAACATATCAATGGACATTATTGTATCGTCACAATATGTCCAGGTGGCATATTATATCATATGTATTGCAATATACTGTTATATTGCCATATTATTAGCAACACTGAGCCCAGCACGTCCTTTGTCCCAGCAGTGAATTGGCCTTTGATCTCTACTTGTCCGGACTAGATAAGAGGTGGACGTTAAATACTACTACTTCTACACTACTACTGCTAGACTAATATTTTTAAAAAGGCACGTCGTAGTTTTCTTATTAGACTCTCCGAGCCTCTCGTACTTGCAATGACACGCCGTGGGCTTGTGATTGAAAGCGCCGAGGCCTATGAAAATACACCAGCTTTGATCATCAAAGCTCTCAACCAGCTCCTTAATTGTTACGGAGAAAAGGTAAGACATATGAATGTATCAATACATAGCTAGCTTCAAGGAAGGCTACTACCCGGCTTACGTAGTCAACCCGCCGATTAATATGCACGAGTTAATTTGGTTGTATTTCATCGAATTACAAGCAGCCCTTGGTACAGTAGTAGGTCGGAGGAAGGTAACAGAGAGTCGGACAGAAGGTCAAACAAAGATTGAATACAAGGTCAGATAAACCCTTTGTACTTGAATTCCTGATCATAATCATTCTGACTATACTCCCAAGACATTCTTCTTATACCAAGGCCAATAGACTTGCTCACTCCAGCTCGCCAACCGCTGCAGCCCCCAAACCACCTTGTACGTGTCCAACGAACTCGCCGTCGACCCGAAAGTCTTCTCCAACCATAAAACTGTCTTGCTCGCCTCGCGCGTCGTCGCTGCAAAGCTCCAGTCGTGGCCCTGTATGACAATGGCCGGCAAGAAGTCCAGGCCCTCAAACGAGCCGCCCGTCTCGGCCACGCGCTGCTGCAAGAAGTTCCACTGCGCGGCGTGCCAGGTGCCGATCTGTAGCTCGGCGTCTTGCTGGCCTGTGCCGCGTTTTTTCGTTTCTATGCTGACGGCGATAGGGCAGTTACGGAGGGAGAGAAAGTTGGTGTGGTTGATGACGTTGCATGGCAGGACTTGGCGCAGGTGACGGATCGCGTCTCTGACACCAGAAGATGTAGAGGATGTAGAAAATGGGTCTTGCTCCTGTTCCTCCTTCTCCTCGTCTGGATTCACGTAGAGGCAAAAGTCAACCATCTTGGCCTGCGACTTGACAGGGAGATATTCCTTAATGATCCTGGCCGTTGTGCAAGGCTTCACGCCTATCAAGTGGCCGCCTCTGTTCAAACCGTACACGGCCTTGCTCAAGACAGGATAATGCACCATCATGTTCCATCCAGCCTCGGACTCCATCGTGGCTTGACAATCGCTTGCCTCCTGCACCAAGAAAGCGACCTCGTCCAGTGAGGGCGTCGGACCAAGGGCCCGGCGGCTCTGAGCGTCAACGAATGTAGAGTCCAGCACATCAGAAAACTCGCCAACCTCTTCTTCTCGGTTGCACTCGACAATTTCGGCCCGGAGCTCCTCTGAGAGGATGCCGACACCGTTGCTGCACCTAGCTATCTCGGCGAGGAGGTGACGCAGGGAGAGCGGCATCGAGGAGGTATGCTTGGCGTTCTTGTCCAGCGTCAGCACTCGCGTCTCCAGGCCGTCAGCGCCCAGCTCAAGGGCGGCCATTTGTTTGGACGGCGACGTGCGGCCCGAGGCATGGGAATGGGAGTAAGATCGGGAGGCCGAGGATTGCGAGTGCGAAGGCGATGACGCTGTTGACAAACAAGCAAGGTCAAGGTCAAGACCCCTTCTCCATTGTTGGGCACGTCGACCGATATCGCTTCTGCTGCTCTTGCTGCTCGCTCGGGGCGTTTTGAGGTCGACATCGACATCAACATGCCGGCCCTCATAGTACTCATCATCATCATTATCCCGCGACGGTCGTAGCCTTTTGGGCGTTCGATGCGAGTCTTGATCTGCCATGGCGTCTTCTTCTCGTCGTTCTCGTCGTTGTCTCTTCTTACAACGCGCCTGTACGCCTCCCGAATTTGGCGGGGATAGAGGTTCGTGTTGGTGTTGGAGGGCTCCTCGAGATGGCTGTGTTGCGTCCTCGCGATCGCTATTGTCGTCGTAAAAAATCTGGATGAACTCGGTGGTGAAGCCGGGCTGAGAAAGCCATGCAATAATGTCATCAGCTCTCATTTTTTCCCCCGGAATGCGTGCGTTATTGATTGATTGACTGGCTGATGGTGTTCGGGTCCATTCTGGTTGTAAACAGGTACTCATTCGTCATCAAATGTGTTCTGCTCTCTGGGGTAAAAATGAGGGGGAATGCAGCTCAAGGTCCTGTTGTTATTTATCGCCCAATAAGCATCTCCCCGCCAACCATGGATCTAGATACAAGTCAACCTACCCCACAACGGGATAAGATCAGCAAGGGCAACTTTCCAACAACACCTCTCCTCTCTCCTCTTATTTGCGCATGTCACGAGCAAGGTTTGTCGTCTCCAACCAACCCTTTCCATGGACGAACGCTTTACCAACTACTATTGCCTCTTTCAAGTTTGGTGACTCCTTGCGGCGTCTGATTGCGAAATCACCGATTCCGAAAGTACCACCGCCCGACTTTTCGAGAGCCATTCGGCGGATCGCGTCGTCGTCTTTCGACCGCGAGCACGAGAGCCAGTTTTTGGATGCATACGAGTACTGCCGAGAGAAGAGGACACCATAGTTGATGGCAAGAAGATAAAGAAGCCCCCGATATGGGAGAAAGTGAGAAGTACGGGCGCCTATATAGACTCATCCCCGCCGGGAGCGAATTCGAAGCCATGGTTATTGAGATCAAGCTCATTACCAAGCGCTAGCACAAATTGTGCAATATTCTTCCCGATTCTACTAACCCTGCCCTGCCCATATAGTGAAGTGCGGCCTTTCGCGATACGCTAAAGAAGACAAACACCGGGAGCTCATTGATAGGGATGCCTAGTACAATGGGCAACAGCTCTTCGTCCCCAGCAGCGCGGAGATCGAGCAACTTCACCGCCTTCTCATCTGGCACATCGTAACCTACCTGCACAAGGGGATCTGTGTTACAAGACATCTATCTATTAGCAACTTGCTAGCATGTTGGAGTGGTAGCCACCTACAACTCTGGGTTTTGAGCACTTCCAATTCGAGCAGTTCGTTCGCTGGCTCCGGCGCTAGTATTGGTGCCCACGCCATCAGTCCTTCGGCCTCTATGCGCGAAAAAAAAAACTGCGTCGCCTGCATGGCCGAGTCCTCCGCAGCGTAACCCTCGTCAATCCTTCGTCCTCTTTAACGATAGTGGTGGCTGCGCATATATGAGCATGTCTACCGTCTCCTCACTCCCGCAGTATCTGGCTGGCCTTTCTCTTCTTGTAGGAAACCTCGTGCCACCCGAAACCCGACAATAGACAATATCTGCATGATCTACCAAAATACTGTTTTTCCATTTTCGCGCCAGCAGTGTCGGGGTATAGGCGAAACCAGCGCGCCACAAGAAATCGCCCACCTCCTCCACAACAGACGGCATGTTCTCACCGTCTTTGATTAACTCGTAAAAAAGCGAAACATATTCCTTGTTGCTTTCTATGTACCTCTCAGTCTTGTCAATTTTCAGGCGTGGAGCTTGCAGCATCCATGGGAGTCCATCCCATAGGTTGCTGTGTAGCTTCAGCCATCTATAACATTTCGCCATGTGCGGTATCGACGAGATAAACCCGGTACCCTCGGATAGATTGGTATCTGAAATGCCGTCATTCTCCTCACAAAACGAGAAAAAGTTGTCCGTGGCTTCTTCTGTTCCTTTAGGACTATCATACACCAAAACCGGGGCAGACTCCACAGACGCTGGCATCATCTGAAGAACAGCGCCATTTTGGCACCTCCCGCTGCATGGCATAGTAGTTGCCAAACTCTCTGGGAGGCGTTTGGTCCCAGAACTGTATTAAACAATAAGCGAAGGTAAAGGTAATTGAACGCGCAGATACTCACCACTTTTAAGGCAAAGGGGCCCTCGTCGCCGAACCAGACTTTCCAGACGTAGCCATCGGCTCCGCCTCCAGTCGGGACTCAAAGGCGATGGTGTCTGGATCAAAGATGCAGCGTCGAAGTCGCGGCTTCTGGAAATCTTTCCCCGTAAATCTAGGGGGTCCGATCATGGACTCATCATCAAGGAACCATATTGACAGCATCTCCAGACGGAGTTTTTCATACGGGAAGAGCTCTGGCGGTGTTCCAGCTATGTTGTGTGGGTGAGTGTCGGGGGAAAGAATGAACCCCCCCAAACCCCCCCCCCCCCCCCCCAAAAAAAAGGGGGGGCGGGGCGGCACCTAGAAGAGGTAATACATCAATTTTTCATTTCCACTCGCCTCATCCATACAGCAGCTTGGCATCCGAAAAGTAGATTCCCACCAAAGCCCTAAATTAATAACTTGTTTCTGGCAGGCCCAATCCGTTAAAAATATTTGTTATATTGACCAATTAACGGAAGACGAGCGGTTGCTGCGACGCAATGGAGTCACGGTCCATGCGCAGGCAACGAGTGAGAGTAAACTGCCGATGAGTCAATCGGACAAGTACCGCTTATCTTGCAGCTCTGTACGGAGTATGCACGACCGAGTTTCTTCATGAGGTATGTGGCATGTCGGCACGAGCTGTTTTGGTAGTTTTGCGCAGGAGTCTCTGCCGCCTTGACTCAATCGAGTCGTGTCATGCGACATGTCAAGCAAGCATCACCACGCCGGTTGATCGTCTGCTCGTATTCATACTTTAGAGAAAAGTACGATCGTATACGAAGTACGGAGTATACATAAATTGATCCAAGCGAACATTATATAAGGTCTCTGGGACAAGTTCGCTCGTATGGTATTTAAATCCTATGCGATCTACCGGGCTACTACAATTCTACCATGGACCCTGAGCATAGAACCAGAGAAAATCGACATACTCCAGATGCTTTAAATGTTGCTTACCCAGTATGAATTGCTGTTTTGTTTGCCGTGGTACCACTACTGCATCTTGCCGCCAAAGCAGGTGGACGGAAGAGAATGTATACGATTGAGAGCGAGGGGAGAAAGCATGTTCAGCAGTTAGCCAACTCCCACGCAGTCCCAACTCCCACTGTTGCTATGGCCCTGGACCTCGATATGTAACGGGAGCTCTTGGCCTCGATGGCAAAGTATTCAATCCCAACTCTGTTATAGGCGAGTGCCACTAGCCCTCTCAACCGCCATCTATTCTGATCTTACAATCATATCGATCTGAAAGACACTGGCAACTACACCGCGCCATCCTCTGCACCCGCACCCGCTCCCTTCTCATAGCCGCGATTTACAAATGTAACTAGGAAACCAATAGTGATCCTAACCGCCCCAAATCACAGCCCATCCAGCCCAATCATTAACCTTCTAGGGGATGATCCATTGGCCGCTGACCTCATGGGTTAGTAATTCTACAGCCTCAACTATGACCTTCATAACCGCATACCCGGCCGAGTCCGCCCAAACTTCCAGGACACACATGTCAGCCTCCAAGTTACTTGAAGAAACTGCCGATGCTAAACACTCTGACCTCCTTCTTCATGCCAAGGCTTGCACCCTTGCTGAAAACTATTATATCGGTGGCCTCAGGACCCTAATACTGTAGAAATTTGACACAGCAGTAATGCATCACTAGGATACCAATGGCTTCCTCTACCCCTCAAGGAAGCTTATATCCAAGAGTCTGACAGTGGGATGCGTGATGCTAACATCAGAGTTTTCTATACTGATTAACCCTTCTTAAAAGGCCTCTTCGCCGAGTGACGAAGTTACAGCACCATATCGTGCTGCGAGCCTCATGAGCTAGATCTATGCTTGTAAGTCCAAAATGCAAGTATCACATGCAGCCACAAGCAATGGGCCAATCATACTAGCATATTATTTGACTCATGCGTCAAACACTTCTATGACATCACGAATTTATTTTTCCAATTCATTTCTGTCCACCTTCATCACCTCTGCCCTATTTGCAATTTCAGAAATAATGATAAGCGCTTCTGTAATGGAACAAAAGCCGGCAGCGAGTCGCTTATACGTCGTTCAGCCCATCCCCGGGAAGGGCAATGGCCTCGTCGCTGCTACGAAAATCGTGAAGGGCACTCGCATCCTTGCCGAACCTCCTCAGCTACGAGTACCCCGCAATGGAAAATGGAAAAAGCGCCTTCATACTTCTTTAGCCGACCAACTGTCTATTCTCCCAGAACACCAGCAACAAGCATTCTACTCCTTGCATAACATATACGGAGATGAGCACAGCCAGGAGCTTGGAATAGCTCGGACTAATGCGCTGCCTCTCGGATCCGATGCAGCAACGGGTGGGGTTTTCGTTGAGGCGTCTCGCATTAATCACGCCTGTAACAACAACGCCCAGAATACTTGGAACGACAGCCTCCAGGTGCTCACGATACACGCTACTCGAGATATCGAGGAAGGGGAAGAGATCACCATCTCTTACCTCAAAGATCATGCCAACCGCACATCTCGACAACGCAAGCTACAGACAACCTTTCGCTTCACTTGCTCCTGCAGTCTTTGCTCTCTCCCCCTTGAACAGCGAGAAGCGAGCGACCATCGACTTGAAGAGATTCAGAGCCTCGATGATTCGATTGGTAACGGTGCAAAGCTTCTTTCGTCCCCACTACAGACCCTGCATGATGTGCAAAAACTACTGATGCTACTGCATGCTGAGTGCATAACCGATGCGAGTGTGCCACGGGCTTACTACGATGCATTTCAGGTTGCTGTCGTTCACGGAGATCTGGCGCGCGCAAAGGTATTTGCCGAGCGGGCCTCATCCACCCGTGCAATAGCAGAAGGTCAAGATAGCCCTGAAGTGCAAAAATTGAATGGTTTGGCGAAGGACCCCTCTCGGCACAGGTCACACGGTGTTTCCAGCAAATGGAAAACGGAGTTAGATGATATCCCTGCCGGGCTTGAGGCCGATGGTTTTGAAAACTGGCTCTGGAGGAGGGAAAGAAAAGAACCCTCGCGGTGTGCTAGTTTACGAAGCGATGCGGCCTTCCCTAGCTTTAATGAACTACCATGGGATAATGATATCGACCTCGAGTACTTCGATACGGCAGACGGCTTCACCTATCGCCCACGGAAGCATTGGTGCTTCCTTGCTGAGATAACCGAAGTTGACTATATCTTCCGCCTGAGGCTTGTTGTCAAGGACAAAGCCGGCCACACAGTTCTGATTGCCTTCCATACAGATGATCGCGGCCAAGAAGTAGTCTCTCAGGCTCAAACAGGCTACTGTATTGCCGTTCTCTACGCTGAGCAACATCGCTTCCTGGATTTATCTGTTGGACTTCGGCACGAGACCCCACCAGCACTAAAGGTAAACTCCATATTCCTGAGAAAAAAAATTAAAAATTAAAAATTAAAAACTAAAATTAAAAAGTCTTTGACCCTAACCCTACTCGTACTAACCAAACTATTAACAGGTTTTTCCTACGAGATTGAATGACTTGTTGTTGCTCAATGACCGGGTGCAGCAGTATGCAATATCAGGAGCAGCTGTAGGTATGTGCCATGGGTGTGATCAAAAGAGCAACTCGTTGAAACGGTGTGCGAAATGTACCGTTTTCGGGTATTGCGACAAGGTAGGCATTCAGTCCCTTGGCTGGCGTGATCGGTTTTAACTTCTCTAATGCTGTGCGTTTGTCAGTCCTGTCAAACTACTGACTGGAATGAGAAGGGTCATAAAGTAGATTGCAAGTTGCTTAGGGACTCTGACCTTCAAGGCTTGTTCCATCTCAACTGGGACAATTTTGAAAAGTACCACATGTTCAATTGAATAAAGCAATGGTTGGGAAGGAGTTCCTAGCGGGTCCAAATAATATACATGGGAGCTCATCTGGATTTTACTTGGTGATAAGTGAAAACATAACAGCCATCTACCTTATTCATAACTCTTTCCTCGGCACTCCGAAACCGAGCCTCGTCATCGGTTTGGATGAAATCGGGGGGGCTGGGCAATCGTTTGCGTCTCTTGAAACGTTTTTTTCGACTTGACACCGATATCAGTCGGTTGTTCCCTGACTTTTTGCAACTGCTCGGCCTCGTCGAAAAGTTCTGCAAGGCGGTCGGTATACTATAAACAAAGCTATGTTCGCCTGCCCAGTTTTGGCCAGAGAGGCGATGATGATATCTACACGTCAGAGAGCATTGGTAAAAGTTTATTGACATATCATGCGGGGTCGAGGATGAGATCAAGAGCGTTAGAGCCGAAATCTGTCATGCATCGGAGCTTATCTATGTTTCACTGAACTTTGCCACCGGTGTGGTTTACGACTTTGGATAAGAGCCATATTGAAATGTTCGGCGACCAGTCTACACGTGGCCGGGGCACGGGTCGTGGTCGCGGACGTGGAAGGGAATTCTCTCTTCCCTCACATACCGCTGGAAGGGGCCAAGGAGTCTCAGCGCCGCAGAGAAGTCGAGGGAGAGGCGGTGGCGGCGGTTTTGGTAGGGGCCGCGGGGGCCCGTTTGAAGTCCAAGTCTTCAGGTGAGATCCTGCCACGCGGTCGGTTAAGCTCTAGAAGGTTAATAAGTGGTGGCCAGCCAGGACGGTCGCCCTCAACCCGAGATGCACGTCATGCGTATCGAACAGGACATCGAGAGTTCCGCCAAATCCACAGCCACGAAAACACAGTTGATGCGAGACAGTCTATATCCTCAGCGCCCAGGCTTCGGTACCCGAGGAAGGGAGATAGTGCTATGGACGAACCATTTACATTTGGTGTTCCGTGGTAATCTGGTGCTCTTCCGGTATAGCATCGAAATATTGGCAGAACAAGGTGGTAGACCGCCCATAGGCAAGAAGGTTAAGAGAATTGTCCAGCTACTGCTAGAAGAACATCTCCCTCAGCATGGACACAACATTGCCACAGACTTCAAGTGTAATCTCATCAGCAAGAACGAGCTTGATGTCGAGGAGGAAGGATATATTATACAGTACAGGGCTGAGGATGAGGACGACCCCGCGCCAAACGCAAGGAGATATCGGATCCGTCTCCAGCCTACCGGAGCGTTTACGGTGTCGGAGCTCACCAACTATATAACCTCAACCAATTTCGGTACATTGTTTGGATCCAAGGACGAAATTATTCAGGCCCTTAATATCATTTTGGGCCATCATGCCAAGTTGGCTTCACAGATAGCCTCCGTTGGCGCGAATCGACACTTTGACTTGGCCACACCAGACAGCCTTAGCCTCGGCGCTGGACTTTTGGCAATCCGCGGATTCTTCGTCAGTGTGCGTGCGGCCACCGCTCGTATCCTTGTTAACATTCAGGTTAAGCACGCAGCATTCTACGACGACTGCCCTCTCGATAGGTTGATGGCTGAATACATGACAGCGAATGGCCCAAACACGGTGGGACTGGCAAACTTCGTGAACAAGCTCTCAATCAACGTCACCCACATCGCCAGGAAGAACAAGCTTGGCGTCACTCTCAAAAGGATAAAGGTGATAAGGGGCTTAGCAACGCGAGACGATGGTCATGGTCAAGAACATCCGCCGATTGTGCCCCACTTTGGCGCCGGGCCTAAGGAGGTCCAGTTTTTCGTGGCAGACTCCACTAGCCCGGTCACCAGGCCGGCACCGGGTCCGAGTGGGGCAACCAGAAGGAAAAAGAAAGCTCCAAAGGCGGGCCCTACGCCTCCTTCTGAGGGACGATATATCAGCGTCCATGAGCACTTCAAGAACAGTAAGTAGGTCCTCTATCGCTTAACGGTTTCAGAATATCACTTAAGGCTGATCTTATGGAAGCCTACGCCATTGACATTCGAGACACCCAGCTACCTGTTGTCAATGTGGGCAGTCAGCAAAACCCCTCGTATCTGCCCCCGGAAGTTTGTGTGGTGCTGCCCGGCCAGCCCGCATATGTGCAATTGACTCCGCCTCAGGCTCAACAAATGATACGTTTTGCTGTGCGCAAGCCCACTCAAAATGCGCAGTCAATCGTCACTTCCGGAGTACAGACATTAGGAATACACCCTACCAGTCCCACTCTTGATGCCTTCGGAATCAACGTCTCTCCAAGGTTAATTGCCGTGCCTGGTCGTGTCCTGGGCTGTCCGGATGTGAAATATGGCGGCGGTAAAGCCGCTTATAGCAGATTTGGGAGCTGGAATATGCAGTCTGTTCAATTCGCTACGAAGACAGAGTTGCGCCGATGGACGTATCTTTGGATATCGTTTCAAGGGTCAGGCGATCCGTGGAGTAACAATACACAGTTGAAATCGTCTTTGGATGCCTTCAGGGACATGCTCCGAACGCTCGGGATTAACGCGACTGATTGTCTCCCCGGTCTTCACATAAATGTGAACCCAGGTGATGGGAAATCAGAAATTGACACAGCAATTCATCGGTTCTCTAGCAACCGGAACCCTCCAGACTTTCTCCTCGTTATTCTGCCTTCTGATAATTCGGCCATCTACAACCGCGTCAAGTACGCATGCGACGTCAAAGAGGGACTTCTCAACGTCTGCGTGGTTGCGAAGAAGTTTGCACAGGCAAACGCGCAATACTACGCAAATGTGGCCCTCAAGGTAAATCTGAAACTGGGCGGGCGTAACCAGTATCTGGACAGATCCAAGTTGGGCATACTATCCGAAGGCAAGACAATGGTTGTTGGCATCGACGTTACCCACCCTTCCCCAGGATCTTCGTCGAGAGCACCTAGCGTGGCTGGCATTGTAGCTTCGGTTGATGGATGGCTTGCACAGTGGCCGGCGGATTTGCAGATCCAGGCCGCCCGGCAGGAGATTGTGTCCCGGCTGGACAGCTTGTTGAAGTCGCGCCTCGAATTGTGGAAAAAGCACAATGGCACCTATCCCGACAACATTCTTGTGTGCAGAGATGGCGTATCAGAAGGGGAGTACGATCAGGTTCTTAACCACGAACTGCCGGCGCTCCGCAGCGCATGCAAAGATCTCTACCCTGAGAACGTTACGAAGCAGGGCCTTCCTCGCTTGACCATTATCATTGTCGGAAAACGCCATAACACGCGGTTTTATCCAGCAAAGAGAGAGGACGCCGACCGCTCCTCCAACCCACAAAACGGCACAGTTGTGGATCGCGGAGTGACAGAGGCCAGGAACTGGGACTTCTTTTTGCAAGCCCATGCTACCATTCAAGGAACCGCTCGTCCCGCCCATTACTACACCATTCTCGACGAGATATTTCGGCCAAGCAAGGTGGTGTCACCTTTTCAGAACGCTGCAGATGTTGTCGAAGACCTAATGCACAACTTCTGCTATCTCTTTGGAAGGGCCACCAAGGCAGTCAGTATCTGTCCACCCGCCTATTACGCAGACCTCGTATGTTATAGGGCTCGATGCTACCTCAGTGGCGTGTTCAGCCCTACAGCGAGCCCAGAGGCCAGTATGACAGGCGACACTGCCGTCACTGGCGTGGACCCCAGCTTTGTGACGATACACGAAAGAGTGCGCGACCGCATGTTTTACATCTGACGCGTTACGCTGGGTGATGAGATAAAACAAGTTTGTGCTTCATGGGCTGCCTTGGGACATCATTCGCGTTTGATTTGGCGGCATCGTTGTATTTACGACACTATCAGATTGACATCCAACAAATTTTTCTTTGCTTTTCGCTATCAAGATATCAGTGAACCCGTAGACATCATCCTGGCCAATGACAGGGCGGCACAACCACATGTATGAAAAGCATTAAATAAGAGTAAGTTAGGTCACAAGCTGAGCATTCGAAACGAAGTGACTGCCTCCTGCGCACCTGTACCCAGAACTCTGTTTGATCCAGCGAAACCCCATCGGACATACGCCCATGGCTCTCAATCTCGTCTGAACTTGCGCCTCCGCACGCTGATTCCTCTCCACCTCTTCGCGAGCACGCTTAATAGCGAGATTGCGAAGTCTTTCCTGTTCATGCCTCCGTTTCAATTCGTTATCCTTATCTGAGCCATCCTCTCCCGCAGCCATGGCTGTTCCCAGTTCCTGCAAGGCTTGTTTGCTCGCTTCTTCATCTGCATCGAGGTTTCGACGTTCCAGCTCTTCGGCGGCAATGGCTTCTTGCATTTCCTTTACCGCGAGTTCATTCGCCCCTATATCTCGTTGGAGTCGCTCCCAGACTTCATCTGACACACCCGGGTCCCGCGCCGGCATGCTGGCAGGGTCTAAGCTATTGTCAATACTTTCCCCCACGACATCCGGCATTTTCTCGGCCGTATTCATCGATGAAGATGTTGGCGCGACAATACTAGGCGGTGCTAGTTGACTCATTGCCGACCTATGGCTCGCAAAGATGCCAGAGTCCCTCTGCGATTCTGGCGCCACATCCATCTTCACGGCGCTCCGAGCTCTTTGGTCATTCAGCATTGCCTTAACTCCCAGCAAGATATCCGCCATCTCTACAATCACAGAGACAGAAGAATGGTCCGCCCGCTCGAACGCAGCGGCGGCAATCGTTCTTGCGAGAGTTGTGATGTCGCGCCCATTACCCCAGGACGGAAGGCTCGACAGCTCCTGGAAAAGAGAGGTCAGTTCGCCGCATCGTTTCGAAGTGGTGTCCCTAATATCCGGATCGACTTCCACACCGTGCTTGAGCAATTGACGTTCCAAGAGGGCCAGACACTCATGCGGTTTCATGTTCTCGAAGATAACCTCTTCGGGGAAGCGGCTAGATAGTCCAGGGTTGATCTTGAGAAGCGAATTGATGTCGTCCGTGTACCCTGCAAGAATGACAACCAATTTTCCCATGAACTGCGGTTTGGTCAAGCAATCAACGAGTTCGTTAACAGCTTCTCTTCCAAAATCGCCGTCCCGCAAACGGTAAGCCTCATCCACGAACAGAACTCTGCCTAGAGCAGATCTCAAAGCTTCTCTAGTTTTCGGCGCACTCTGGCCGACGAACTGGGCGATGAGGTCGGATGCGGAACATTCGGAGTATTCTTTCGTGGGCAAAATTCCGATCTCGTAAAACAGTTCTCCCATCTTGCGGGCAACCGTAGTCTTTCCCGTGCCTGAGAAAGTCAGTACAACTGCTAGAGACTGAGAAGAGATATGACGGCATACCTGGGGGCCCTTTGAAGATGAAATTGAATGGAATATATTCTCTCGGGTCTTTATTTCGGACTTTCATGGTGTTGGCAATTTTTTGGTAAGTTTCGAGCCTCCTGATTAGTTTCTCGCAACCCACAACATCAGCGAAGAGCCTCTGGCAAGCGGCCGCGGAAGTTTCAGCCCGATTAAAATTCTCATCGAAATCTTGCGGTTGGAAAACCACGTCAGAACACTCTCTGACCGAGCCTGTTGACAGATGACGCATCTGCTCGCGTTCCTTTGCGCGAGAGATGAGGTTTTCCACTTCACCAGCGTTGCCGAAATTTGGGCGGTCCCTAGCTCGACACAGCAGCCCTAGAGCAACTTTCTTAGCCTCCTCTGTTGCCGAAAGCCCTTGTTTCCTGAGTTTCAGTTCCAGAATTTTAAGCAGCTCGTTATCGTTGAAATCGTCAAATTGAAATGCAGAACTAAGTGGAAAGCGCCTAGTAAGGCCTGGATTGGAGTTCTCGAGCATCTCTTCCATCTGCTCTTTGTAACCCAACAAAAGTACGCATCGATCTTCTCCTGGAGTGCTTTTGACTTCAGCGACGATCGTATCAATCACGGCGGTCTTGTAAGGGTCTCCTATGTTGTTGGTTCCTTTGCCACCGGGGTATAGCATGTATGCCTCGTCTATTACTAGTACTTTGCCCTGTGATACTTTCAAGATCGCCTTTGTGTTCTTCTCGGACTCGCCAAGGACGCTACCGACAAAATCCGCCGGGTCCTTGAAAACAACTGCGTGAAGCGTCAGTGATCGTAGGTTGAGGGGCACTAATCATAGTCGCCTGAAACAGAGTAATGCTGCCTTGAAAATGGGGAGAGTTGATGCGCCACATAACTGAGCACTTACCATCACGCTTTGAGAGCGAACCTAGGTCTGCCAAGATGGAGCCGTACAACTCCCCAACTGTCGTCTTTCCCGTGCCAGGTGACCCGAGAAAAATGCGATTTAGGCTCACCTCGATTGGAGGCTTCTCCTCGAGCTCTCGCTGGTAATTAAGTTGTATTCGATCAACCATGCCCTTTATCGATTCTTTCACCGCTTGTAGTCCGATTAATTGATGCAGAGTTTTCCATGCCTCACTCTGCTGGACGGCTTGGTGAGGTTCGGGTCCGATCAGGTCTTCTTTCGTGAAGACAAAGTCGTCTGGTATCTTGCCAGCCGCACGCTCTTGCTGCAGACGTATGGATTGACGCTCTGTCACTTTAGCCCAGGCATTCTCCAGCGCGCGTACGTTTCCATACCCTTCGCTGCCTCGACCTCTTCCGACGCGTCGACTGAGGATTCGAGCGTACAGGCCGTCTGGCCCGCCCCCCAGCTTCGCCCGCCCTCCATACTTTTTCTCGACCATTCGATCGAGCATCCTAAGTAGATCTTTATCTGAATAATCAACAAAATCGAGGCGGCAAGGCATGCGGCTATCAAGTCCTGGGTTGTGCTCGAAGAAAGTTTCCATCTCTTTTCTGTACCCAGCCAGAATAAAGACAATCTTTCCCATTTTTCCCTCTATTTCCGCAAGGAGGAAATCCAACACAGCTTTCCCTCCATGGGTGTTACCAGAGGAAAGTTGATAGGCCTCATCTAGGAAGAAAGCACCTCCACCAGCGTTGATGATGGTCTCGATCTTCTTTTTCGCTCCAGCAACTCCTTCGCTGGCTAGGCTAGATCCACTAATCTCCACGAATTCGCGTCCTGGCAGTGCATTAATAGAAGTAAGAAACTGGGCATATAGCCGTGCAACTGTTGTCTTCCCTAATAACCATTAGTACTTAAGACTACAACATACACTCAAATCCACGCGACTCACCTGTCCCAGGGTTTCCAAGCATAACCATCCCCAGCCGTTCCTTCTTCATATCTGTGCCCTGCCTTTTGACCGTCTCCATCTTGGACTTAATGCTCAGGATAGTGGCCTTGACCTCTTCAAGCCCAGTAAGACTCATGAGACTATCGATTGCGTCATTGGCAGCGTTGTCAACTCGCTTTTGTCGTTCCCATTCGGCCTCAGATGGGCTTTTTGTGCCGTGCTCCAGTTTTTCCCCCTTCGATGCATGCTCCCGACCTTCAGTAGGCCGGGCTGCTTTACCCGTTACCTTCGAGGCCGTTGTATCGTCTGCAACCGGAGTTGGAGCAGCATGATTGAGGTCGCCGTCCAACAGCTGGCTTGATTGTGCAACCTGCTTCGCAGCATCCAGTTCGCGCTTCTTTTGCTCAAGGGCGTTTGATCGTTCAACAGCTGTTCTGTTCTCGGCCGTTTGTTCCCTGGCTGTGTATATTTGGCGGTCGAGTTCGGCCATCTTTTTAGCATGCTGTGTCTGCGACCGGACACGCTTTTCTTGCATCTCGAACTCAACCTCCAGCTCCCTTTTCCGTCTCTGATCGTCGAGTTCACACTGCCGACATACTGATGACTGAGACTGGTGACATTTACGCCGCTCCACGTGGTTCCTGGAACATTTGAACTCTACTATTCTTTCACAGAGTATTTTCGAGTGGTTGTAAAGCTGATGGCAACACTGTGGACATGCATGGATCCTGCAGTTTAGCATTGCGCCACTGTACACTCTTGGTTAGCTTAGGATACCGATTGGAGTTGCTACTCACCATGGCTTTGAGCACCCTCCATCTGGACATTCTCTGTCAAAGTCCTCTGGGCTACACAAAAGCGCAACGCGGTTGTTGTGACGCTCGCATCTAACAGGAATCCCATCATAGATATGGTTACCGGCCTTCAACATGTCCATGAAGCGGCGCCATAGATCCCCTCCTTTACGTGATCCCATGAATGTCTCTGCATCCCCAATGAGAATAAGAGCGTCCCGAGCCCGAGAGAGAAGAACGTTCAACCGCTCGGGCGAGGCCATGAAACCAATGTCCCGTCGAGCATTGCTTCGTGTCAAGGATATAACGATTATATCACTTTCATCTCCCTGGAAATTATCTACCCCCTGTTAGTGTTGTCTTGCAAAGAGGTTCCTCAACTAAAATTGTACAACCTACCGATTGTAGATAGCCTGATGCGAGGTTTCGCCAAATTGGCAGTTGCGGCTGGCATCAATCCGGCACGGACCAAATCATGGGAATCGAGATCATTCAGTACAGGGTCATTGTCTTTCCCAAGCTCATCGAGCAGCAGATGTAACTGGCCGAGGTAAGGCGTTAATACGGCTATATTATCGGTTCTGTAGCCCTGCTGCCCAAGATAGCGCACACATTTGAGCGTCATCTTGGCCTCAAAGAGATTCTTTTTCGAGGAAGTAGAAGCAGAATCCCTCCAGTCCGGAACACCAGCCATCTCAACTTCGTGCTCCCCGTGGTTCACAAATATGAGATTGTCTCTAAATCCACGCAGATTAGGTCTACTTCTAGTTGCAGAAGCGTCAGTGAGATCCGGATAGGTCAACCGCCTCACAAGAGCCGAAATCTCTGGTCGCATTCGGTGCTGTTGCGAAAGGACGTGATGGGGGTAGCCCCGCATGATAAGTCTTTCGAAGAGCGATCGGTTAAGATCATATCCATCACCCTTCTCAACGCTGAGATCATAATGCACTTTGGGCCGGAGCTGCTTATGGTCGCCGATTAACACCAGTTGCTTCGTATCTGGACCGATCGTAGTGAGGATGTGGCTCTCTAAAATCTCACCAGCCTCCTCAACAATGACGACGCCTGGCGCAACTGACTGTATAGCTCGCACGTACTTCGCAGCCGCTGTCGTCGTACACCCAATGATGCGTTTTTGACGGATGACGGAGAGGTCTTTCTCCATGTATATCGCGTTCACCTTCTCGAGCGCCAAATTGTAGGCATTTCCTGCCTCACGAAGACAATGCAATCGCTCCTTCAGCATGTCCTCCTTCCATTTGTTCAGCGTCTCTATTCGATCTCCTGTCAGCATTTTCCAAACTTCTGGAAACTTTTGTGCATGCTGTCTCTGAAATATTCCTGCGTCTTTGCCTCGGTACCACCGGTCAAGAAGGTAGAATCGATCAATTGCTCTTCCTTTTCGGCCAACTCGACTCATGGCATCTTCAGGCATTTCGAAGGCATCAAAGAACAGAGGTTCATCGGACAGAAATTCGATATGCTCCAAGATTTCCGATTTTGAGAAGTCCCTCTGAAAGGTAGCGAAAGCGTCGCGCAGTTTGCTGCCAGCCTCGGTTATGGCTGATTTCCACAGCCCCAGCATGGCGTACTGTTCGCGAGTTAAATTCACTGTATTGCGTGCCTGAATGAGTGATAGAGCCTGTGTTCTCGCGGTCGCCTTCTTCGTTGACCCGAGACGGACGATGTCGGACTCTAGTATGCCCAGATTTAGGAAGTCTTCCAGAAATTGGTCGAGAGCGTGGTGTGTGTAGCAAACCACAAGAATCTTCTCATCGGTGTATTCGAGTATGGCTTTAGTAATCAGTGACCCGATGAATGACTTCCCGGTTCCTGGGCCAAATCAGAAGTCTTCTCCAGAGCAAATTCCATGTTACGTACCTGGAGGACCTTGAATTAAGGCAACCCGTTGGCGAAGCCCCGCGAGAAGGCATTCTGCTTGCGAATCGTCGAGCTTTACCTGTGATGGAAATTGTAAAACATCCTTCAAATCATAAGAAGGGTCCTTCCCGAGGTGTTTTATGAGACCGGGGATACCACCACTCAATCGATAGTCGGGCGGTAGCAATCTCTTGCCCTTTTCCCATCGAAGCAAGTCTTCTTCCAACGAGAGCTCCTTGGTCTCCTGTAGCTGCTTTAACACGGGTTCATAGGCGAAGAGAGCGGTGTTAAGTTGGACTACTCTGATCTCTCGTGCGTGTTTGATCCGTGCCAGGGCCCTATCTATCGCTGCGTTCGGTATCCGCACGTTTAGAATCGCAGGGTTTTGAGCTAGCAAGTCTTCATCCCTTACGAAAGCGCCCAGCGTCACGATATCGTCATCTGCCACTATGCATATCAAACTCTCATGCTTCAGGAATTTGGTGTTTTCTTGGAGGAATCTTTTACGCTCTTTTCCACTCTTGCCTTGCAACTGAGGTAGATCTTGAAGACAGTGGAACTGTAGGGACCAGGGCTGTCGATTGTCACAGAGAACTCCAAGCATGCTTAGGTTTTCCAGGCTAAAACCTCTCCGCTTTGCTTTTCTTCCATCAAGGGCGATCTGTACTTCTTCTCGGAGGTCACGTATCATGTCCTCCCGTAGCAACCGGAATTGGCCATCCACATAGAAAGCCAGACCATCAGCGTGGCTCAGACAGTTCTCTATATCGGTGCTTCGAGGTAGGAATGGATCCTTCGACGCCAGTTCATCTGCGGTCGGAAGGATGGAAATCTGTCGGATGTCTGCAAAATCATTGTCATGGCGTCCACCGGGGCCGCACATATCCGGTTCGTGTTTCGCTGTGATGGTGCTGGTTATATGTACGATCCGTTGCGCCCGCTGCCGAACTTGTAATTGGGAGGATCCTAGAAGTTCTTGCTTTATTCCTTCATCCCGGGCGATTGGGGCATAAGTGATGGCCTGTTCAGTCGGTAGGGAGATTAGCTGAAGTAATAGCCACGAAAATGCCTCAATTCCATTCTCGCCTAGCTTCTTAAACCTCACTGCCTCGATAAAAGACGCCCATGTCAGCACTGTTTCGACAACCTTCAAGACCACCTGGCGTAAGACCTCGCCGCCGCATATAGTTTTCAGCTCGTCGGCTTCGAGGTAATGAAGAAAAGTCGCTATGGGCCCATCCAGGAACGCTGGAGAGTTGTCAAAGCTTAACGAAGACTGGAGGGCGCTATAACCGTGAGGGCTACCAACCAGTCGCTGAATACATATCGCAGGTTCAGGCTGGTTGGATATGGCCTCGAGGAACAGCTTCGCATTCGCCTTCGTGATGGTGCGCTCACCAGTCAATATCTTGTCAAGCAGACTACGAAGCTTGGTGCTTCGGCTGGACGTTTTCGCATCCGGCATCTGATTATGCTTCGAAGTACCCTGGAGAAATAAGGATTCGCGGCTTAACTGCCTTCAGATCTCGAAGCTGGTAATTATTGGACTCATTTAGACATTAATATCTCGCCTTTCCCTCGCCTATTAATACCCCGCACCACCCCTATTCTCCTCACTCTGTGCTGGGTGATGGCATATTCACCACCTCAGGCAGTAACAGAGCGCACAACACTAAGAACACGTCACGAGCACGTCACAACTGACGGCAGCACCACAGCCTCCGCATGTGGGACCTTTGGTTGTGTCAACACAGCCGGAAAAGCGTGTAACAGGTTTGTCAGCGCCAGGTATGATCAGGCGGCGTGCCCATCCGTTCTCGAGCCTGAACTGGACTCAGTCTGGTCACTGCATCGCGCGCCTCTTGCAAGATACTCAACCATTACTACTGTACATCATAGCCACTATATTGAAATAGGTATGCCGCTTCTTTTCGGTAACGACCAGGTGCTGGGCCTGTTTCGGATGGTAATGGGTGATCTTCAAGACTTCGATGGCGAACTCCTCCATTTAGTTGTGCTTGACCACCTTGTCGACGAGCGTAACCTCCAGCAACCGCTTGATCGTGCATGGGATAAGACCCTGCACCCGAACCATGTATACAACTTCCTCACTACTATCACATATGGGTACAACATCCAATGCGATTCATTCCTGAAATATTTCGAATCCGAAATAAAGATCTTGGCGGAAAACTACCTCGATTCACAACCGTCAAATGGAAAAGGTCGACAAGATTTGATTGCGATACTGAGCAAATGTCGAGCGGAGGTTAGCCGTGGCCTACTCGCAGCTGAGGAATACTATCTCGAAGTGGAGGCGAGTGCTCTCGTGCAGCCGCACGATCCAGATTATTAAAGCGAACAGTACTACGACCACATAAACAGGCTCGACGTTGATGATGGTTATGCGAAGGCGACGAGATACAATGCAGATCTCAGGAAGGAGGCAACTAGGAGACAAAGGCAAGAGGCTAAAGTGGAGTGGGAAGCACTCTTTAATACTGCTGAGGAAGTCGCTCTTAACGGGCTCGCTGCATGGTTTCGAATCGACCGGATGAAGATGGATGCCTAGAAACTCTCCACACATACAAAATGCGGACACTGATTTCCGTCGCTACTATACCCAGGGTGGTGATAAGCGGGGAAGAATACGATTGACTATGAGATAGCAAAGCTAGCTTCTATGTTTAAACTAGTTATTTGTATTAACGCTCAATGCTATTATTATTCAACCTTGAACTCAAACTCTTAAAGCCGTCTTGTAATATATAACAATCAAACTATGAGTCCAATGCCCTTCTGAATATGGTAGTATGGACATTTTTCCAGAGGAATATATCGAAGATATTAATGCCTACTTACGAGAAAAAGATGAAACTGCAGCGCAATTCGCGAAACACTTACCACAGCCATATATATCCAAAAGGCGAAAAGGCATAATTAACACTTATAGTAGAAGGTTCAAGATGGAAACACTATTTAGTCTAGGGTTAGGGTGTATATCAATCACAGATCAACAGTATGAGGGCTCATTTGCAGATGCATAAAATGATAGAATTCGACACTCTTGCTGATCCCAAGTTAGGTGGGAAAAGCTGCTGCTTAAATACATGAAAACTTGCTAACTAATTGATCATGACCATCCAGATCTAGGAAATCTAGCTGTCATGATATCGTCATTAACTTACGGATCCGGCTGTTGTTGCAAGCTAGTTGGGAATCAAGGAATGTTCGTAGAAATGAAGGAATGTGTCATGATGTGGAATGTGCCGTGATGCGGAACTATCCGTTACTGAGGTTGACAGTGTATGTATGTACAGTATTGCTCATATTCGGTTTCCTCTTTTATAGAGTCTCTGTTTCTTTAGAGACCAGACGCACGGACCAGCAGGTACATAAAGATACTTATATATACCTAGTTAAATGGAGGATCCATAAGTGGCCGAATCCAACCCTAGTAAAATTGCGCTGAAGTATATTCTAGGAAGAAACTGGCGGCAAAAGAATATCGCCTTAAAGTACTAGTAGGTAAATAGCAAATTAGACAGTGCCACCTATACTGGGAGGTACAGAAGACATCAAAAGTTCGGTACCTCGTGACATATCATGTGACTATTAAAGGTATGCGTGAATCGATACTTTATTGACGTTCGCACCTGGCAACATTTCAACTAAGTGTAGCATGCTGAGTTCAATAGTAAACTACTGCGTATAGGCATTTTACGGATTAAAATTGTATGTGTATTTTATTTACTCTTCTACAGCATTATCTACGCACCTTGTAATACTGTACTCCGTACGACCGCCCAAAATGTAATAAGGGATCTAACCACGGGAGAACCACGTGAGGGCACGTGAGTCGACTGCAAAGGCCACCGTGTCCTTTGTGACTCGCAGATGCGAGGCCTGCCGGGCATCTCCCAGTGGCCGTTCTGTGATGCTTGAGTGGCAATAATGGCTGCAGACTCCATGAATACTTGGTATAGTGACGATGCGAGCGATTCTCAACCTTGCGATTTCCCTGATTCGGACGATGAAAATTCTCAGCTGACAATCCTAGCTCGAAGGAGCCAGCTGAGACCTGCCGGAACTGGCCTTCAATTTGTGCCTTACGCCGACTGGAGACCCGCACAATCCTATAACAAACAACCGCTTAATAACATATGCTATGACGTGCAATGGAAGCTATCCGTGAATAACAGGCGTCGATCAGGCGAATCAAAACCAGGCATTGCTTTATCGCCACGAGAGTATTGGAAATACATCCTCAAATCGAAGTTACAAGCTGCCGTGGCTCGTGCCAAGCACCCCCTTGCCCCTTCGGACACGCAAATCTCCTTGTCCGTTAACGATCGTAACACGAGCGTCGTGGAAGAATCATTTCCGAAATTGGATGCTGCCTGGTCCTTCGCGGCAAAGTACCTACAGGAATGGAGCCACTTCCTAAGCGACGGCAAGAAACTGAAGGTTGAAATTATATTCAACTATATAGAAGATAAAGACAATACCGCCTCCGCGGCACGGGGAGCAACTGCTGTTCAGAGTGCAGAGGTAGCGGCGAGAGTTGAAGGCGAGAGAGCCGTTTTGGGCCGACCGGAAAGCTGGAGACAGGTTATCGCCCTATTCCGCTGTCCAGGACCGCCATGTGATAAAGGGCCCTACTGCTGGCTAGAGGGACAAAAGCATTGTCCACTGCTAACACATCAGTTAAAAATCCTTGTTGATGAGGTACAGAAAGGTCATAGCATGCAAACACATAATGACATTCCAGATCGCATTCGACAGCAGTTGTACGCAGAAGAGCAGCAACAAGGGGAGCGCGCGCAAGCGAAAGCGCCAGGACTCGGGTAGCTGTCTGACTAGCCCTCCAGCGATTCATATTTATAATACTCCAGGCGATATTGATGCTGCCAGGGCAGGTTATGGAGGTCCTTCTATACCCAGGCTGGTGTTCCCAACATCGCCCACCTTTAATATGCAAGGTTCGAGAGAAGACGCAGTAAGGGCCTATGTGGCGTGGCAGCGTTCCAAGGTCAGCACCGAGGAACTCAAACACTCCTACAACTTGGTTCAGGATTTGACCTTGGATCACGGCCTAAGCCTTGATATGATTCATCGTAACCGGGAAAGGTATTTTGAACTCTACATGGAGCATGGCGTTAAGGAAGGTGTCGCATGGCACTTCGCTTGTAATATTGGGTTATTTCTGGCAGAGGCAAATACTGAATAATTGCATGTATTCCATTCTATGTATTTTCATGCTTCCTCAATAGTAATCATCGCCTTCTTAAAATGACCCCTTGGGCTCTTCTTTCGGCTGCCAACAATTCTAATACACTCCTCCAAGAAGAACTTAAAGTCAGCTTTCATGAGTTCCCAGTCGTCATACGCTCGTGATCTAGTGTAATTCTTAAGTTCGCCAAAGAACTCCTCTATCGGACTGAGGTCTGGTGAGTATGGTGACTGGGGATAAACTACCACGCCTGCAGCCTCACATATCTGCATCATTTTCTCCGAGAAATGCCATCCGGCGTTATCCATGACCAAAACAGATCTTGGCTCTGGGAATCTGCCGCAGTGTGGCAACAGCCGTTCAATGAACCCATCGAAGACTTCTGTAGTAGTCGAGCCTTCATATATCTCAGAATAGAGAACTCCATCTTGCGTATACGCAGGCAGAATCTGTACTCTATTGCCTCGGTGAAATCGCTTGATCTGCTCCGGCACTACACCTTTAGGAACGCAGCCATGCTTCCGGATACCAATGCCTAGGTCACATCCACTCTCGTCGATGATGACGAGTTGAAATGAATGATACTCTGACCTGTCATGTATATATTCGTCTCGTAGTTCTGGGTTACGCTCTTTGGCAATATTTCGGGCTACTTTGTGTGACCATTCGGCTCTGTCTATAACTCTCCCGATGGTAGCACGCGACACAACGACATCGAACTCTCTACGAAGGAAGGCAGCCATCTCCCTCTGGGTCATGCATGGTTCGCTGGCTAACTTATTCTTTAACGCGTCCCACATATTAGGAGTAATTTTCTTAGGTCGGCCGACGCGGTTCGGGGGTGCGTTAATGGTCCCGAAACGCAGTATATTAGATCGCGCGTAGCGTACGGCTCGTGGCGTGCAGTTGGCAAGTTTGGCTATTTCTGCATATTTAATTTCTTTCTTGTCCTTCAACTTACAGAGAATGAGGTCCTGCAGTATAGTGCGCGTGGCGACTGATAGATTTGGAGCCATTCTTGTTGATTTGATGATGGGTGAAGCGTGAAGCAAGAACCCCAAAGAACTGTTGCAGTTCTGTGACTCACAAATTGCTGCCCACATTCTGAGGCTTCAACCCGGATAACGGTTGAACCATACTTCCGTAAGTCACCAAAGACATGCTCGCTGGTATATCAGTGTTAGAAAATAGTAATACGCACTATGTGGGTCTTTCCAAATATTAAAAGAGTGCAAGGGAGAGGAAACCGAATGTGAGCAACACTGTACCTAATCGCTCTTGGATTCAAGAGTATGGGTATTTCCTTACCTTAGCCCAACCCTATCGACAGTTAGACCGTGGTCTGACCTTTTAGCTATGCCAATTATGTGATGCCAAGTTAAACCCACGGGAAGGCCTTTACAACTGTGATAAGCAAACCTCGTCAGCTATTATTCACCTTCGTAACCGACATAATATCAGTATGGAGAGTTCGGCTGCCTGAGGTTTGGGTTCAGCTTCGCCGTCAGTTATGGAGCTGCTTCTTTCCTCCCCTAGCATCAAAGCGCCACTGTTGCCGGTACATAGCTATGTACTGTAGAAGCTTTTCAAAATAACCTGTTTAAATAGCTGGATTATTTCAAAGTCTATTCCCTTCAATATCATTGATTGCATCCAATTTCACAGCCTTTTAGTGACGCCTCTCAAGGTTATCCAAAAAACCATAATATCAAGTCACACAACAATCCGAAATTGGCTTCAACTCCGGTTTGACGAAAAAAAGGCCCTTCTCAAAGAAGAAGTCCATAAAGAGTGCTACAATTACAATTTATGATTAACGCCCGGCGGCTTTAGCCGAAAGGGCAACTTTAGATAGTATACATGTGTGTTTCTCAAGCTTTGTCATGTACAGTAGAGGCCGAAATGAGTGTTCCCATTTTGTACGTATAGAAAGTTTTGGGTCACAGACCATGCCTCTGATGTCCGTAGCCAGTACTTCTATGAACACAGCCCAACTGTGCCTTCTTACTGTTTACCTAATATTACCTTAGACCAATTTCGTCATTATCATATAATAGGAAACGGCAAGAAACAGCCGAAAGCCGCTATAAACTCATTATTAATAGAAAAGAATAAGATCCATAAGTGCTGTGTTTTAAAGTTGCTGTTTCTGGCTTTTAAGAATTAGAAAGATCGATCAAAATCTTACCATAACTAAAAAGCCATAAATGGCTTTTGTTAGGCTAATGTTAGAGAACGACCTGCCAAGCTTTATTGTATAAGAGTGGCTACAGCAGGCAGCAGTCTGGTCCGTGCCCAGAGAGTTTCTAAACACACAAATGGCGGACACTGGTTTCGGCCGTTACTGTATCCTAGAGCCCATATAGTCTCCTCTTTTTGCTTATGCAATTTTGCGCTCCTTATTTCTTGCACGGAAAGCTATGTAGCACTCTTCCTAAGAGAGTAGACAAAGCACTACCAGGGAAACATACGCGACTGCTCTACGACTGCCTATCACGGCTTGAAGCTGGGGTGTTCGCCCAACTCAGGACAGGTATGGCGAGAATAAATGCGTACCTCTATCGGATCAACGCAGCATTATCAGATGAATGTGAGTGCAGACAAGCGAAAGAAACGGTTGACCACTTCCTTTTCCGATGCTGAAAGTGGACATCACAACGAACAGAGATGCTCCAATGCACAGAAACACAAAGAGACAACATCTCCTTCTACTTGGGAGGAAAGTCACCGGCAGATGGCGACAAATGGATGCCAAACCTAGAAGCAGTGCGAGCGACAATACGGTTCGCAATGGCCACTGGCCGACTAGATGCTAATTAATTAGCTGCGGGAATGAACCGCACACCCCTCAGCCTAACTCACCTTATAACCGACTCAACACACACTCACCACCTCGTGGGACGAACAGCAGGCAACGCTTCAGCCGCCGAAGATAGGACGCTGAACACTTGTAGAATCGCCTTCAAGCCGGCTTGCTAATGAAACTACTAACTACGAGAAAACGCGAGAAATAAGGAGCGCAAAATTGCATAAGCAAAAAGAGGAGACTATATGAGCTCTAGGATACATGACAAAGCTTGAGAAACACACATGTATACTATCGAAAGTTGCGCTTTCGGCTAAAGCCGCCGGGCGTTAATAATAAATTGTAAATTGTAGCTTTCCAATGTCTTCTTAGTGGCCATTCAAGTGAAGATACATACGTAGAATCTAAAGCAGAGTAAAATACCAATAGGCTTAAAATAGGAGGCTTTACTGTGCACCTTGTTTTATAAGCCTACAACCGTGGTTGTTAATAACCTGCTGATTTTAGCTTGACGATGGGAAGCTTTCGAAAACTTGCTGAGTACATACTTCATCGCTCAAGCGGAGAAGTTGAGCGCAAAGCTTATACTTGGATTAGAGCCCAACATCAGCTTGGCGAGGATAAAAGATGATATGACGAACTCGGAATGTGAATACTCTTTTATCAAGCATCCTTCTAACGGCCCTAACGAGGCGTATCAGGAGCTACTAGTCCAGGCCTGCACTTCACGTACCGTTGGGCTTGCTAGACATTGCCAGTGGAGCTGGAATGCCGTCAAATCATATCTCAAGGAGACAGCGCTGCTGGGGGAAATGCTGTTGGGCGGTCTTTATACGGCATGTGGCCAAGTGCCAAGGATACGTGAGTTGCTTGGCCTCGAGAGTGAAAACAGCCCTTTTTCGAATCGCGGCATATTCATCTGGAACGACTCTATGGTCTACGTCATCCGACATCACAAGACTAAAAGACTCACAAATCGAGAGTTTTATATGGTGCGGTTCTTGCCTATGCGGCTGGGGTATATTATGTTTAAATACCTGGCTTACATACGCCGATTATCGGATTTGCTACGGCGAGAGCGACTTGGATATCCCGATTAAAACCGACCAGGCATGCGGCACAAACGTTTTCTTTTCCAGCTCGATAGCGCTGCATGGAAAACATCTCGTCTTACGGCAATACTTAAAAGTGCTACGTTAAAAGGCTGGGGTCACAAGATCAATACACAGCTCTATCGTCAGGTCGCGATTGGAATCACTGAGAAGCATGTTCGAGAGGTGCATATGCCTTTTAACCAATACGACAATTCAAGCGCTGAAGCTGACATGAAAATCCTGTTTGCTTGGCAAAGCGGACATCGTCCCTTACAACGCGGGATCACTTATGGCCTTGATGGTGCATTCCCACATCGGCTTCAGCTAACTCTCCTACGCGCCTATGAGTGGGCATCCACTCGCTAGCATGAATTTCTCCACCAGCCGAGCAAAGCGGTGCCTTTTTCATGCAGCCACTCATCTTCTATTACTAAACCGTTAGTACATACTCCGGGGCTCAAGCGGAACATCACAGACGCCCTACCCTTCTGTTGTTAATTGCCGTCTGGTAACTGACAGTTGAGTTTGCAGGGGAAATTTTGCACAGCGATGCAAGCAAGGGGCAGCCGATGAAAGGTGTCAAGCGGCCGACAATCTTCTCCGTGATGAACTGTGTCGCCATCATCGCTCCAGCGTAGGAGGAAGGGGGGGCGGCTGTTCGCGCAATGGCACGGCCAGAGTCTCGTAAGTTCTGTAACTCTGCCAGGGAAGACTGTGAGCCGACAGCCATATATTTTTTCACGAATTTTATTCAGTTGCTCGAGTTGTTGCGTTGGCGGTCCCTGCAAGATTCCGAGAGTGGAATAGGGATGGACCGGTAATCCGCGTTCTAGTAATAATAGGCGTTGGACGTACTGCAGCCTTTCCACTCACACTTCTTTACAGATAACGATTGAATAACTCGGTAGGTGAATAAAATGGTCCATGTTTGAAATGGCAGACATATAATGAATGTCGTCGCTTTGGCGTATGCAGGCTTTATGTTTCCAGCCATTTAAACTGCTTCCGCTTTACGCGACCTGGTTTCGCGTCCTTTACACGCGCCATGCCGATAGCACAGACTTTTGATTGACTACTGGTAAATCAACTGAACCCCTGTAGCTTAAACCAACTCTACTCGGCAGTGGGGCTGCAAAATTAACTTTACTAGAAATAATAATTAGCATAGGAAATTGGCTACAGAACACGACATCACATGCCATTTCACGTGATATCATGGCTTGCAAGAAGACATGGATTACTCGGCTAAATGCGACAAAATATTACTAACAAATATGGGCTTAGTAAGTCACGCCGCAGTTGTCACCTGACTGGACCTCCTCATCAGCTGGGTAAGTTACTGGGCCAACGCCTCCGTCGGGAACTGGAGTGCAGATGTTTCTTGCCCCCACTACCTACATTGTCGCTCAATGCGCAAAACATCACCAGCCGTTGTCTTCCATCACCGCGCACACTTATCATGAGTGACCGTGCCGACATATGGAATTGGCTGAAATCCATCGATGCAACTGAAATCGTTGTCACCGACGAGGGAGACGAAAACAACCCCTGTTCAGACTCTGAGCGACCTCACAAACGAGCACGGTTTCATGAAGGCACTCAACGCGACACTTACGAAGTTACACGCGATAACGACAGCGTCGATTGTACGACGCAAGCGGCGAGATCAATTGTCCGACAACCCCTACCCACGCCTTCCCTCTCTACCTCTACGCCGTCGATCTTGTCTCGCAAAGACGGAAACGGAGAGTGCAGACTCATGTCAACATCGCCATCCAAACGACCATGGGACTCGTCACTTGAACTGGATTTGACTCCTCGCCCCCTTCGAACAGGTGCTGCTGCAAACGACAGAGAAGACTGCAGCGTTACCTCTACACCATCATACACATCCTCTAAAGCGTCCAAAGCCTCGCGCACTTCCTCCCCAACCAAACAGATTCTGCAGGCTGAGCTACAGCAGACGGGTTTCCGCCAGGCCAGTTTCGCGTTTGACCCTCAACCTCCATCGCTCCAGTCTATTTGCCGAGACCTGAAAGGTATCTACAATGGGGATGGGATCCTGCCGATAAGGCTCAAAGAGGAGGTGTGCTTGACTGTGTTATAACATTTGTGGGGCTTCGCTGACGGGTCACAGTATATGGATCTCGAGCTTCCTGAGTTCTTTTTCTGTGATAACCCGGATACGGTTGCTCGCCGATATCCTCAACGCGGTCTTGTTCATCGAATCTTGCGTCGGGCCAATGAATGCGACCTTGATGGTAAAGGAGAGTCATCCTGGAATATGGACGTTCATGCACCAGTTCTGGATTGGGTGCTGGAAGGTGACTCAAACAACGGTGGTTGTCTTGACTCCGAATATTGGTGAGATTTGCTGTCTCTCTTGCTCCCTCTTGCCTATTCGCTAATTACATAGCAGCACTACTGCTGGGCTGCTCCGCGAATACAGGCCAAAAAACGCGCCGAGCAAGATGGTCGACTTTTGTCTAACCATTCGTCCGAAACTATCTGAGGAACAGGATCTCATCGACACTATTCGCTGTCAACGTCCGGGCAACTCCATCAATCATACCGATTGGGGAGCCTTGAGGAAGCATCCGATTGCAATATCTATCGAAACGAAACGGCATGGAGAACACTACGATGCCGCCTTGCTCCAGATTGCCACGTGGCACTCGGCTCAGTGGAGAAGCCTAAGTTGGGTAAGAGAGGGGGGGGTTAACCATCCGCACACGATTGAATTTCTAGCTGGCCTTATCGTTCAGGGACATGATTGGCAATTTGTTCCATCAATACTCGGTGATGATGCTATTTCTAAGGTGATGAGGCCGCCGCTGCAGATTGGGGATACGCGTTCTGAAGCAGGTATTTTGAAGCTGTTCAGTTCCCTCCAGCGATTGAAACAGGATGCGGAGGAGACGTACTGGCCGGCGTTTAAGGCTAGCGTGCTGGGAATTCCAACTGGGACTGCTAGGAAGAGGGTCTGATATTTGATTAAGTTAACAATATTATGGCAGTCAACCGGCTCCATTCACTGGTACCGTGAGCCGGCCTCTTACCTCTGACCTTGACGCAGACCTAGGCATTGATGTGCGGGATATTCAGGTGGTGCTCCTCGGCTTACAGATGCGGGGACTGTCAGAAGTGGTGAAGATATGCCTGCAGTCTCGATTGCAGTTAACTCGCTTCCTATCAGCCCCTAATCTATTAATCCTCTAACCTGAGCGGCTCGTCAAACAGTTGTCCACAAAAGTCCTGATACACCACAAAACCCCGATACAGCAACAAATCTGTGTGGGGTTGTCTAAAGAAAATGTTAACTGCATATATTCCGATAGAATTTCTCCGATGCCACCAAATTTCCAAAAAGTAACTACTTCGTTTCTCACCAATTTTATATGAGTGTATCGGGTTTCGTGGTGTATCACGCCTTTTGTGGCCAAACAGTTGCGGTACCGAAGGTCCACACCAGCGGGTAACGTTATTTTATCTTAACCCCTGTCTTTCACGCATTCTCTCATCCCTGCATCCCAAAAAAGGCGGTATCATGGTCCTTAAATTGCTGGATCCCTTCATATTTATCCCTCCCTCGGCCTAGCTCTTTTCTCACTCTCGTAAAGAAAACTCGCCCCTAATTATGAAAGGATATGAATCTCCCACCGCCGTCTCAATCCCACTTCGCCAAGTTCGAAAACTTCACACCCAACAATAGCGCGCCATTCGACGATGAATTTGCCCGACTCGCGTCATCCCAGAACTGGGTCCCCGGTTCCCAGCACTACACCCAGGAGCGCACCATTGCGATGCGCGAGGAACTCAAGCTGCACTACTTTTCTCAATCGCAGCCACTGGACGGCACCAACGAAGAACCCACGGAAGAAGACCAGCTGAAGGGGTATCAAGACCTGTGCCTGGAAGTCAATATACCCCCGAGCGACTCCACTGTGGAATGCAAGAAAGATTTGAAGAAAACACTTGTCAACATTGTGGACTTGATCGACGCACGACGTATGCGCAAGAAGGTTAAAGTGTGGCATAATTTTAAAGCGTTTCGTAACTATACCCTGCAAGATGGACATAGAGTCAGTATCGATGAGGCGAAGAAGGATGGGGGATATCTGGCATCTTTGCTTCAGAACCTGCGGGGCTCCCGTCGTCGAAGAAGAGCCGGGGTCGAGAATGCAGGATCGGCAAGAAGAGGCCGAAGTCGACCGTACAAGGGCTCTGGGGTATTGTAGCTCTTGCTATGGCCTACCGGGAGCCTGGTCCCCTAGTTCATAATATTTTGGAACCAGACAACTAGTCGAACCCGACGTACATTGTAAGAGGCAGGCGATAAAGAGATCATGTTTGGTAGCAATCTCGTAGATTGCCTTTCGACGTTTCGTGGGCTATGTTGCACTCGTAGGATGGTATCCACGAGGTATTACATATAGAGTGTATGGCTTTGGGTCTTTCGATATATCCGAAGAGCTCGGCTTCCTATCCAGATCATCGGGCAGCAAACCATTCCCATCTATATTGATGCCCAGTGGGCTCAGCTCTTGCGCCCTGGCGGCTGTGATAGTCCCTAAGTAGGTACAATTCTCAACTAAAATGATACCGGGATCGCAGAAGATTTGAAAAGCGATCTCAATTGCTGAGATCGTTCCACAGCCGAGGCGGTTCTCCCAGTCGTTGCAAGGCGGACTGTAAACTAGCTCAACGTGCTCCGTGACAAAACGAAGCAGTTGAGACTAGCCTACCGAGTACCCGTAGTTTATAGCAACGGAGAGGTCATTTGCGGCTTCTCCCCGATTGTACATCATGGTCGTGTTAGCTTTAATAATGTTATTTATTTTGGCGGCCTCGATTGCTGGGCAACGCATGGTCAGAAATTCCCATGGATAAAACTCCGGTGCTGCTGGTCTCGCAGTGCCCAATGTGATCATGCACAATGGACCTTTGGAATATCTTGGTGCCGACTTCAAAGGAGAAGCCTTTTGTGAACGACGGTTGACGCTGACATGGTGGTGACACTAGAGACGACCATTTGCCGCCGCTAGAAGTAGAGATTCACTTCTAGGCGTATCCATCTTCCGTGTCTGTTTAACGGATCCCTATGTGATTCGCTGCCACGTGTTGTGCAGCCAAACCCCTTTTCGCATGTAGCTAACAGCTGCGTCTATTCTGATAAAGGTCTGAGGTGGGTGTGAGATGGGGTTACTAGAACAGGAGGTCGTCGCAGCATGCAAATTAGCGTGAAGGCTCCGGGATTAAAAGTGCAACTAGTGGAAGGGAGGAGCTTTTATGATAAAAAGGCGGCTCTACTAAATAAGGAAGACTACGGCAATGTAACAAAGTGCTCTCTAATATGCCTTTTTGATACTGTACCTTCATGAGGCCGGCGATGACTCTCACCTCCCCGTGGTGCCGGCTGGGAACCTGCGAATGTTTTTGTCCGCGACATTTGCAGAGCTGAGAAGAGTCACTACCGCTAGTACCGGTCTGCTGGTTGGGCTACGTTGGCGTGAAGGGCTCGCGAGCCCTACCACCCACAAAAGCGACAAGGGAACATTTTAAAAACCATCCGACTCACGACTGCGAAATCGAGCCTACGATCGACAGACGTATGAGTCGTAAGACAGGACACCCTTGGGGCGCATTCGGGCTGCTCTGCTGGGAGGGTGATAGCGCGCTGTGGATAAATGGAATTGAGCAAGCGAAATGAAGCGATGACGACAAAATCGAGAGAAACGGCTGGGCGTGCTTGAACCCACACAGAGAACGACGAGGCGCTTTGGTTAGTAGGAGGGTCACCACTGTGTTGCTTGGCTGTTCTGGATACAGAGAGAACACAAGTGTGCAAACTCCTGCGAGACACGGTCGGCCTTGCGAGGGAGATCTCGCAAGGCAGCGCGAAACAGATTTGACAATTTGCGGGGCGCAGCATATAATGGAAGCGACGGAAGACTGGATGGGCGGACTGCGGTTACGACACTTTCTATATGGCTCGAGAGGACGGACGCGCGTGTCGGTCTACTGAGAGGACGGGATCTTGAAGATGGCCATCGAGGATGGGATCTCCAGGTTGGCTGTGGAAGTAGGCTTAAGGAGCAAACTGGTATTGACTTGCGAACCGGCAGTGCCCCGCAAAAGGAGCGGAATAGGATCCAAGGGGAGCAAGGTGGAGGGTCTATGTAGGTAGACATGCTGCACCTCTACGAAGTATTTGCGAATACAGATCAATACTTGCAATGCAGCGCCGTCAGATGAATGTGAATGCGGACAAGCAAGAGAAACGGTTGATCACTTCCTCTTTCGATGCAGAAAGTGGATAACACAACGAACAGAGATGATGCAATGCACAGAAACACAAAGAGGCAACATCTCCTTTTACTTGGGAGGAAAGTCACCGGCAGATGGCGACAAATGGACGCCAAACCTAGAAGCAGTGCGAGCAGCAATACGGTTCGCAATGGCCACTAGCCGACTAGATGCTAATTCGTTGCGGAAATGAACCGCACATCCACCCTACAACCCACTTTAGAACCGACCTAACCTCTACCACCTCGTGGGACGAACAGCAGGCAACGCTTCAGCCGCCGAAGATAGGACGCTGAACACTTGTAGAATCGCCTCCAAACCGGCTTGCTAATGAAACTACTAACTACGAGAAAACGCAAGAAATAAGGAGCGCAAAACAGCACAAACAGGAAAAGGAGACCATATGGGCTTTAGGATACATGGCGAAGCTTGAGAAACACATCTGTACACTATCTAAAGTTGCCCTTTCGGCTAGAGCCGCCGGGCGTTAATAAATAAATTGTAAATTGTAACTAACAACACTCTTCAATTAAACAACATAACAACGCTATTGAAAGACCAAATCAGGCATTTCTATAATCTTTAGCTGCCATTCTATATACATATCCTCCTTTTTTGTCCTCTTGATTTTTGCTGACGTTGCTGGTGGGTTCAAAAGCTTGTACATCTCATTCCGTGCCTTTATAATATCTGGAACCTTTATAAACTGCTTATTAGGGTCAAAGTTGATCTTTTTTTTCCTTTTTGACCGTAATTCCTCATTCTCATGCCTTAAGAGAGATAATTCCTTATCTTGGGCTACTAATATTGAATTTTGACGGTCTAACCCTTTGCCAACCTTTGTGTGACGATCTGGGCTGATTCCTAACAACCAAACCGAGGCTCGCAGGGTTTATGTTAGCAGAGAGGTCAGGGAGAATACTAAGCAATGTGTTGTTGTCACGATTCTATAGAACTGGTGTGTTCAAGTGAATGCTGTTGTTAACGACTGTCTAAGTAACTATGCTAAATGATCGTGACTTATCCAGTCTTATATACAAAGGAGATGCTTGGGTGATCACTGATCCCCTTAGCGAGCGTTGCTGTGATCACCGCCGTTCATACGGTGGTCAAGTTGGCGATCACGACCTTGGTGTAGTGAGCGTTCGAGCGATCACTCTTAGTGCAGTGATCACTTCCCTTTGATTGGCTGGGGGATGCGGTATTCTACCGTGATCTCGTGACCAGGTCTTTGACATGGTCGGGTCGTGACACTTTGTCAGAAAGAGCCGAAGTGTGCGATCGATCTTTGCAGAAGAAGAAATATCTTGGAAGACCTTCCTTAGCTGCTGTGACGACTGGGGCGTATTGAAAAAGGTCTCTAATAACTCAGACGGCTTGGCCACGGCCTTTGGTGGTGTAACTGGCCGTTCTTCTGGCTTGCTTGTCATTGGGTTAAGAAGGGGCTTTGTCATTGAGACCGGCCATAATCCAGATGATTTCCAGCCCGCAATAATATTCTTAGTTGTTAATCCAAGCTGCCTTGCCTTATGACAGCAGCGAATAAAGGTAATCTTGCCCAGTTGAGTGGCATCATCAATTCCAGCCAGTTTGTTAAGTTCTCGTCGGTATGCATTCTTAACTGGGCCAAAAACAGCAACATCGAGAGGCTGAAGAACATGGGAAGAATGCGGAGGTAAAAAAATAAGATAAATATTTTTGAAGAAGCATTCAAACATAAAATCGTCAGTTGTGTGACTGCCATGGCCATCAAAAATAAGAAGTCTTTTATCTCCTTCCTTTGCTGGCTTTGTCTGAGGGATAAAGATCTTCTTTAACCATATAATAGCAATTTGGTCATTAGTCCAGCCTCTCTCAGACGAAGTAAAGTCCCAAGTATCAAGAAAGTCAAGCTCTTTAGGAAACCATTGCTATTGAACAGTCTTTCCTTTAAAGATAACTAAGGGGGTCAGGGCTTGGCCGACTGCTGAGATACATTCGAGTATTGTGATCCAAGATCGCGAGCCAGGGTTCTTGACCATTGTAACCTTCTTCTCTGAGCTCCCAAGCACAAGGCCATTGTGCCCTAGCCCTTCCATTATCCCTGATTCGTCCATGTTGTAACGGTTTTCTGGTTTGACTGCCTTGACGGCTGGTATCTCCATCAACATAAAGAAGTCCTCAATTTTTTAGTTGTTGCTCCATTAAACGGAGAAGAATCAAACTTCTGACCTCTAAGAGTCTTAATCTCAGGATTTCGACGTAAAAACGCCTCCATCTAGTGAGTTCCGACTGGATCTTGATGGCCGGTTTTTTTGGCAACACGACTGGCGAAGTCGGCGACTTGTGCATGTGTTGGAGGGAACCCTAGGGCATCTTGGGCTAAGACCCAATGTCACGGCATGGCTAACCACTCGGCCAAGTCGCACTACAAAAGGTAGATTGCAGTTGTATATGGCTTGACTTGGTACTGTGACAACGCGCTTCCTCCAGAAACATGGTATCCAATACAGAACTGCTTTACAACGCCCTAAATTAACGGAAGAATTAGCAAAAAAACGGCTAGAATTTGCGAAGAAATAGGTAAATAATACTCCAGAGGATTGGCAGCGCTGGATCTTTTCATATGAGACTACAGTTGCTCGCGGTGCAGGAGAGAGGCAAAAGTGGGTTTTTTGCCGCCCAGTATGTCTTTAAATACTTGCTATTTTTAACCCCAATTAACCAGATATAGAGTGAAAGATTAGATCAAGATAAAATTCAAGGAAAGACGAAGCCGACACGGCATTTCCAGATGTTCTGGGCCGGATTTGCGTTCAATAGGAGGACTTTAATTGTGCCTCTCCTTGGCGACCCAGAATCTAAGCGTGGTGGCGTTTCTGGCCGCATTATCCTCGAATGCCTACAAGAAAACCTTCCAACAATTGCAGAACCTGGTTTTATTTTCGTCCAGGATAATGCTCCAACACATACAGCCAATGTAGTACAGCAGTGGTTGAGGGAATGGGCTGAAGAGAATGGGGTTACTTTAGTGGATTGGCCGGCTTATTCGCCAGGTCTTAACCCTATTGAAAATCTATGGAAGCTATTAAAAGAAAAAAATAATTAAAATGTATCCTGAACTATCTGATATGCCTAAAAACAATCAGACTATGCAAAAGCTATGCCAGGCAGTTATAGAAGTATGGGAGCTATTTGAAGATGACCTGCCTAATCGGCTTATGCTATCGATGACCAACTGTCACAGCACCAAGTCAAGCCATATATAACCACTTTGCAGTGTAAGGTCTTCGACCTTACAACTGCAATCTACCTTTTGTAGTGCGACTTGGCCGAGTGGTTAGCCATGCCGTAACAGTACTATCACGGCTCAGGGGTAGGGTCCAAGGTAACATCGTTGTTGAGCCTTGCAGAAGCAAGGTTTAGTGAAGCTGGACCTATGGACTAGTCTATCATGGATTTGGGTCGTTCACGTGACATCACACGTGATGTATGCAAGGTGTCGGCTTGGTGCCGTGACACACAGGCCTTCCACAAGGATCACCCCTGTCGCCGGTATTATTCCTCTTCAACGCGGACTTAGTGCAGCACCAGATCGACAAAAATGGAGGAGCGATCGCTTTCGTGGATGACTACACAGCATGGGTCTCAGGACCAACGGCACAAAGCAACCGGGCAAAGATTCAAGAAATTATTAACAAAGCCTTAGACCGGGAGAGAAGAAGTGGGGCAACCTTTGAAGCAGAGAAGACGGCAATCATACACTTCACCAGATATACTGGCCGAGTTGACTCAGAACCCTTCGATATCAAGGGAGAAGCGATCTGGCCCAAAGACAAAGTCAAGATCCTGGGGGTTATAATGGACTACCGGCTCCACTACAAGCAGCATATAGCAAGAGCAGCTACTAAAGGCCTTGAGGTGGCGATAGAACTGAAACGGCTTAGGGGTATATCCCCATCAACCGCCCGGCAATTGTTCACGAGCTTGGTAGCCCCAGTAGTGGATTATGCCTCCAATATTTGGATGCATGCGTGCAAAGACAAAGCAGCAGGACCCATCAATAGAGTGCAAAGGCTAGGGGCACAAGCAATAATCGGAACGTTCACTACGGTGTCAACAGGCATAGCAGAAGCAGAAGCCCACATAGCCTCCACCCAGGAACGGTTCTGGAAAAGAGCAACGAAGCTGTGGGTAGACCTTCACAGCCTACCAGAGACTAACCCACTGCGCAGAGCAACTCGCCGGATCCGAGCATTCAGGAGATTTACATCTCCCCTGCGACGGATTGCCGATGCTTGCAGCGAGGTCCCAGTAGACAAGATGGAGACCATCAACCCGTTCACACTGGCACCCTAAGAAAAACGAATACGAATAACTACTAACGACGAGGGCAAGGAAACAGCAAACATAGCTAAGGCAGGTTGGGCCGTACGAGTCGCCACGAGCAGCTCAGTGAAGAACGGGATAGTAGGCATGGGCGGGGCCATCCCTTTGCCCATGAGGGGGGGCGGCAGACTTGAAACGCTCTCCGTCACCCTCGGCACGAGAACAGAGCAGAACCCATACTCAGCGGAACTAGCAGCAATGGCACACGCCTTTGAAACGTTACCCAAATTCAAATCCCGAATTGTAGTGGTCTTCACAAGCAACAGAGCAGCAGCGCTTACGGTTGGCCGACCACGCTAACAGTCGGGTTAGGAGTTCACCCGCTGCATCTACGACGCTATCGACGCACTACGAGAAAACAGAAATGAGATAATAGTTGCATGGCTCCTCCCTTCAGGTAGTGACTACAATCTGACAACAGCAGCCAAGACATCCGCACGCCAGGCAGCCCTGCAAGACGCACCCTCAAAAAGACTCCCTTCCAGAGCACGATCCACCACGCTCAACATAGCAAGAGCACAGCAACAGAATAGCAGAGCTTTACCAGAAGGGGTTGGGAAACACGCCAAAAGGGTGGACTCGGCACTCCCTGGGAAACACACTTGGAAACTATACGACCAACTATCCTGGAAAGAGGCAAGCGTGCTGGCTCAGCTTAGGACAGGTATGGCACGATTAAATGGATACCTCCACCAGATCGGAGCAGCACCAACGAGCCACTATTCAGCATCCCCCCCATACTAGTAAACTAGTTTTTGAGAACCTCCGAGTACTCCGTACTCAGTAACAGAAAGGCAATTTGTCGCATTTCGCCGAGGTGGATCCGACGGAATAACAATATTCCAGCGCCGTCGCCAATGATGTAAATAAATAAACAAACACCCGCCCTGCTGCTATCCATCGCCTCTACCAAAGTAGGGAGGTTATCGTTGTTATCATGGAAGCTGAATTAGCAAAGCTGCGACTGCAACTTGAAAAGGAGCAACGCCGACGAGAAGAGGAGCAGCGCCTTCGTGAAGACGCTGAGGAGCGTCTATCGACCGAGCAACATTTTCGTGCAGAGGAACAGCGCCGACGCGAAGCAGCAGAGCGAGTGTCACAGCTCCAGACACTTCGGCAGTACCTTGAAGGTTGCCACTCCCTCGATACCGCGATCCAGGTCATTACCGACCCTTCCTCCACCACCCGAGGCAATACAACCAATCCAACCGGTAGAGTTTATCCTCGGCGAATCGTCCCATCCCCAGACTTCATGATCAAGCAGTTGGAAATCTGGGAACTGCTGTCGGCAAGCGATTCGTTTCACTCGGATTTCCTATTTCCATCCGTCCATCAACTCAGCTATGTGCGGTCTGTGTTGAGCCCGATCAGCAGTGAGATGTCTCT